>BSBN01000828.1:14187500-14347156 GCA_027924645.1 Cunninghamia lanceolata | reverse complement strand
TTGGGGTTAGGGGTTAAGGTTTAGAGGTTTAGGGTTTAGAGAGAGATAAAGGACCAATAGGGAGATATAGAGGAGTTTGAGGGGAGAGCATAGGGATATAAAGAGTGAGGGACATGGCAAGAGACATAGGGAGAGAGATTGAGAAGTAGAGGGACAATTGTGATAGGGAGATAGGGGAGAGATAGGGAGATAGTGGTTTATGGTTACTTGGGTTTAGGGTTTAGGGGTTTGGGGTTTAGGGTTTCTCAGGTTTAGGGGTTAGGGGTTAGGGTTTAGGGGCATTATAATTTAGGGTTTAGGATTTATTGTTTAGGGGTTAGGGGTTAGGTTTAGAGGTTTAGGGTTTTGGATTTAGGGTTTATAGAGAGAGAGGAATGATAGGGAGATATAGAGGAGTCTGAGGGGAGAGATAGGGAGATAGAGAGTGAGGGACATGGCTAGAGACACAGGGAGAGAGATTGAGAGGTAGAGGGACACAGGTGGTAGGGAGATAGGGGAGAGATAGGGAGATAGTGGTTTAGGGTTACTTGGGTTTAAGGTTTAGGGGTTTAGGGTTTCTCAGGTTTAGGGGTCAGGGGTTAGGGTTTAGGGGCATTATTTAGGGTTTAGGATTTAAATTGTTTAGGGGTTAGGGGTTAGGTTTAGAGGTTTAGGGTTTTGGATTTAGGGTTTATAGAGAGAGGAATTATAGGGAGATAGAGAGAGGAGATGGAGGAGAGAGATAAGGAGATAGAGAGTGAGGCACATGGCCAGGGACATAGGGAGAGAGATCAAGAGAGGTAGAGGGATGATAGAGATAGGGAGATAGGGGAGAGATAGGGAGATATAGGTTTAGAGTTGATTAGATTTAGGGTGTACCTGGGTTTAGGGTTTCTTAGTTTTGGAGATAGCTAGATAGAAAGAGAGAGGAGACAGATAGGGAGAGATAGAGGTGACAAAGGGGAGAGATAGAGAGATAGAGAGTGAGCGATATGTCTAGAGAAATAGGGAGAAGGATTGAGAGGTAGAAGGATGATAGAGATAGGGAGATAAGGGAGAGATAGGAGATAGAGTTTAGGGTTGCTCACGTTTAGGGTTTAGGAGTTAAGGTTTAGAGGTTTAGGGTTTAGTGTTTAGAGAGAGAGGACCAATAGGGAGATATAGAGTGAGGGACATGGCTAAAGCATAGGGAGAGAGATTGAGAGGTAGAGGAATGATAGTGATGGGGAGATAGTGAGATAGGGAGATAGAGAGATAGAGGTTTAGGGTTTCTTGGGTTTAGTGTTTAGGATTTAGGGGTTTATGGTTTCTCAAGTTTAGGGTTTAGGGGTTAGGAAATAGGGGTTAGGGGTTAGTTTTAATCATGCATCCCAGTAATTCCCCTATCATTCCTATATATCCTATCTCTCCCCTCTATCTTTCCCTCTCCCTTATCGACGAAGCAAATGGAAACAAGAAAACTAGGACTCCCTTTCTCAGGTTTAGGGTTTAGGGCTTAGGGGAATTATTTAGGTTTTATGGTTTAGGGGTTAGGGTTTAGTATTTGGAAGAATTATTTAGGGTTACTTGGGTTTAGGGTTTAGGGGCATTATTTAGGGTTTACGGTTGCATGTCAAAATTAGTCTCTCTCTCTCTAAATCCGTAAACCCTAAATAATGGCCCTAATCCCTAACCCCTAACCCGCATCTACCTCTCTCCTGTATCTACCTCTCTCCTGTATCTATGCCTTTAAAATACTATGAGATACCTTAGTATAAGTAAATCATATAAAAATCAAATATATATATCATCATAATCTTATATAAATTTTGATAGTTTTTCCAAAATCTCTCCTTTCATATGATACAGTCTTTCTAAAATTTGGATTGTATTTTATAGCTAAAATGCCTAAATACTTAAAATGCTAAAAATGCTAAAATAATAAAATAAAAAACAATGAATACAATAGGGAAAAAGAAAACGGATATCTGTTTCCAAAACGGATATCCGTTTTGGAGATCATAAAAAGCAAAAAAAGACTACGTTTTTGCAAACCCGTGGCTTGCAAAATGTAGTCTCATCTTCAAAGAATGGATATCAGAGCTGAGGAACGAATATCCGATCCAAAGAGGTAAGATTTCTCGAAAGGATTGGGATGCTTTGCACACAAAATGAGACCTCCCCTAGCATTTACTCGCCCACCCTGACGTGTTGCGCAAACCGTTCGGCCCCAGGACCTGTGGAATACAAAATTTCAATCCTAGCAACTTTTGACTTTGTCGGTAGCTTACAGTTCGGAATGACTGGGACGCTTGGCGCACGAAAGGAAACCTCCAATGGCATTTACCCATCCACCCTGATGCATTGGTGCAGTCCGTTCGACCCCACGAGCTATGGAATGAAAAATGTCACACCTAGCACCTTTCCACTCCATCAAATTGAAGCATTTTGCAACAATGCGTTTGATTTCGGCACGGTCAAATGGAATGGAGTTGACCAAAAATGAGAGAGGTTATTGTGGACGGATGCCACGTGCACCTGTAGGTCCAAACAGAACATTCCCAGCTATCACGAATTCTGAGAACTGCTCCGTCAAAGTTTGGCAGTTTTTTGGTCTCAGGGATCTTAAGGGAGTTTACCGGTAGCCTCCTGCCCGGAATAACTGGGACGCTTGGCACACAAAACAAGACCTCCACTAGCATTTACCCGCCCACCCCGATGCATTGGTGCAGTTCATTCGACCCCACGAGCTATGGAATGAAAAATGTCGTACCTAACACCTTTCCACTGCATCAAATTGAAGCATTTTGCAACAACGTGTTTCATTTCGGCACGGTCAAACAGAATGGAGTTGACCAAAAATGAGAGAGGTTATTGTGGACGGAGGCCACATGCACCTGTAGGTCTAAACAAAAAAATCCCAACTATCATGAATTCTGAGAACTGCTCCGTCAAAGTTTGGCAGTTTTTTGGTCTCAGGGATCTTAAGGGACTTTGCTGGTAGCCTCTTGCCCGGAATGACTGGGATGCTTGGCGCACAAAATGAGACCTCCACTAACATTTACGCGCCCACCCCGACGTGTTGGCACAGTCCGTTCGACCCCACGAGCTATGAAATGAAAAATGTCGCACCTAGCACCTTTCCACTGCATCAAATTGAAGCATTTTGCAACAATGCGTTTGATTTCAGCACGGTCAAACGGAATGGAGTTGACAAAAAATGAGAGAGGTTATTGTGGACGGATGCCACGTTCACTTGTAGGTCCAAACAAAACAATCCCAACTATCACGAATTCTGAGAACTACTCCGTCAAAGTTTTGCAGTTTTTTGGTCTCAGGGATCTTAAGGGACTTTGCCGGTAGCCTCTTGCCCGGAATGACTGGGACGCTTGGCACACAAAACGAGACCTCCACTAGCATTTACCCACCCACCCTGATGCATTGGCATAGTCCGTTCGACCGCACGAGCTATGGAATGAAAAATGTCGCACCTAGCACCTTTCCACTGCATTAAATTGAAGCATTTTGCAACAATGCGTTTGATTTCGGCACGGTCAAACTGAATGGAGTTGACCAAAAATGAGAGAGGTTATTGTGGAAGGATGTCACATGCACCTGTAGGTCCAAATAGAACATTCCCAACTGTCACGAATTCTAAGAACTGCCCGATCAAAGTTTGGCAGTTTTTTGGTCTCAGGGATCTTAAGGGACTTTGCCAGTAGCCTCTTGCTCGGAATGACTGGGATGCTTGGCGCACAAAACGAGACCTCCCCTAGCATTTACCTGCCCACCCCGACGCGTTGGCGCAGTCCGTTTGACCCCACGATGAGTAGAACAAAAAATATTGTTCCAGTTGACACATTCTCAATCATTGACATGGATGATATCTCAGTACCATTCCTTTAGGCACAATATGAGCTTCCAATGGGAGGCACAATTGTGAGGTTAGAGATGATGAAAAGTGTGCCTCATTCACAGTCATGTTTTACTTGTCTTTAATGATGATTCCTTGATTCAAATTAATCCTTTGATAATACATTTTAACCTCCTTGTGAAAGCACACTTTCAAGGTTGCTTGAGCAAGAGCTAGTGCCTCAACATCGAGACGCACTTTTGGTGTTCTAGAAGCATGAACTAGCACCTCAAATAGTAAGGCACTCATTCTAGGTTGTTTATTCAATAATTGGCACTAGTCACATATGGTATAGAGAGGTAGATGTGCGCCCAAGTCATCATTTGATGCCTTCAATAACTATAAACTCCTTTGATGATGCATTTTATCCTTCTAATTCACTATCTAGCCTTAGGCACACATTTTAGGTTGATCAATCATAATCTAGTGCCCTAAGTACCAAGGCGCACTTTTAGGTTAGTTTGATAAAGGATTAGCGCCTTCATTTCTAGGCGGAAGTTTGGAGTTGAAATACATCAAAATAACAAGTTTCTTCATCACTTCAAACATATTTAACACTTTGAGGATCTCCAATGCATGATTGAATATCAAGAAACCAATGTGTCATTTCATGAAGGTCTTAAGTGTTGTAAATATGCATCTTCTTATTTAATCATGTGTTGTAAATGAAGGAATGCAATGATTGCAATATGTGCACAAAATGGAATTTTTGATAAGGATTGAAAGGAAATGTTAAGAAAATGCAATTGGCGGGTGTAAATCCAAAGTGTGGAAGCATAGACAAGGCATGTGAACAGTTTGGCATGACACCTCAAAGAGATGCTATCTCATGGAATGCAATGATTGCAAGATATGCACAAAATGGATTTTTTGAAAAGGCTTTAGAAACTTTGAAGCAAATACAATTGGAATGTTTAAAACCAAATTCCATAACCTGTGCAAGCATTCTCCCTACTTGTGCCAAATTAGGATCTTATATATACATATATGCACATAATGTCATGAAAATAATGTATAGTGTATATATCAAGCCATATAGGCATGTACAAATAAAACCATATGGGTATATACAATGATATACATCGATAACATACAAAAGTATGTTTACAAAGCCAAATACACATATGTAACAAAATGTCCCAAAATCAAATCTCCTATGGATTGCTATCAAATAATCTATGGCTCTTGCTAGGCCATGAAGATGGTGAACCAGTCAATGACTCATCTTCTATCGCTCATCGACTAGACCTCCTCGATAGAGATTTTTGAATTTCCACCTATTAATACAATCAAACAACGTGCACATTAATATAGAATTTAATATTCAAAATATATAACATGACATAAGTAATCAATCACTTACCACCAATTGGTGATCCCTTTTGATCATTTGTTGTCTCTCTTCTTCTATAGAGCTGGATGGGTAGGGGAGGTGACGTCCTGTGAGAAGCATGAACAAGTAGATTTAAAAGTAAACATGAATATCATAAATATGTACATTAAATGCTGCGCTTATTATAGGACTGTTCTAGTACTATTTTAGGACTGTTGTAGTTAAAACTATCCTAGTAGACATGTATAGGACTGTTATAGGACTGTCATCTCATGGAATACAATGATGGCAAGATTACTATCAAGATTAGTATGAAGATTAATTATGACTGTTATAGGACTTTTATAAGAATGCAAAGTAAGGAAGCATAGGCAAGGCACATGAATTGTTTGGTGGAATACCTCAAAGAAATGAGAATTTTGTCAGATGTTGTAGTTGCAATTGCCATGTGACACATGTATGTAATATGTGAAAGCATAGACAAGGCACATGAACTATTCGGCAAAAGACATCAAATACATGTCATCTCATGGAATGCCTTATGTAGAAAAAGGTACAAATGTGTAATATTAAGAAATACAAATGAGAACTAAAAATCATACCGCGAGTATAGTCAAAATAACCTACGATGCCATACAAAATAATTTACGATGCCATGCAAAATAATCTACGATATGTAAAATAACTTTATTCGCAGTCCTGTATAGTCAAAAGCATGCATTATAGTTAAAGTAACAAGATTTTTAATAAAACAATTCTAAAAAATAGAAAAAACAAGAACAAGTTAAGATAAAAAAATGTCATACCTATCCATCTGGGAGTTTAAATGCTAGTCAAGCGTACTTGAGGGGTCATCTCTTACCTTCAAAGTATCCAATATTGCTTCATGATTAGCATTACTAATTGTCCATAGTTCTTTTGATTTTGGTTTTCCACGATGCTTTAGTAACTTGACATTTTTTGCTACAACTAGGTGAGAATACATCAATATGGTTTTATGCTTCTCAAAGTCTTCAAAGGCCGGGATGCCATTCTTTTTAACCATATATGCTTGTAACCAAGTCCCAGCAATAACAACTGATCCTGTAGGATATGTGAACCCATCATCATCTATCATAAGTTGTGTTAGCTTTTGTTTTCCCTTTACACATCGTGCCAACCAATAGTCTGACCTCTCTTCATTTCCATGCGGTGCAACAACTGCATAAACATGACCTGGCTATACAAGGTCTGAAAGATGTTCATAGTCAAATGAGCTCTCCATGTCATTGACAGAAGGTGATTGACCTTCATATAAAGGGATTAAATATTGTGGAATCCATGCATCTACCCACTCACTTGACTCACAATTGTTCCAATCACATTTAATACAACTCTGACAAAAACAAGCTAATTCTCGTGTCCAAATAGTCCATGTACTTGCATTTGAGCTTTGAAATGAATGCATCTTTGATGATTCACTGATTCTCTGACATTCCAATTTCTCTATCGCTATCCCATCATCAACCAACCAAAAGAACCTGTGCACTTCAGAATCAAGAGCCACTCCTCGTGACAATGCATAGTTACACCACTTAACAATGGAATCTGCATCACTGAATGTAGCACCACCTCTACTCTTTAGTTGTTCTTTAAAAAGAGCTCTCTTCACGCATGCACCTGCTCCATCATGTTCACCTTTTCCGTGCCCGGCTTCAAAAAAATTCTAAATATGAGGTATACCTTCTCTACATGCATTTTGCTCAACTAATAGAAATTACGAGCATTCTTGAATTAACCAGTGCAATTATCTGACCAAATGAGATGTTGATCTATTCTAATATCTTTTTCTTGCAAGAACCCATAAAATTGTTGAAAACAATATTGCACAAACTCTGCTGAATGAGATCGATCATCAATCATGTAAAAATGGTATTCTCTGACAATCTTCCTGTTCTCTTCTGTACTCTCGGGGGCATGTCTGTATGTGATGTGAACAAAAATAGCAATCTGAATAGAATTGTAGTACTGGGATTGAACTTCATTTTGGGGTTGCAATGTATAGTTTTCTGCAAAATCAACTACAGAGACAATAGTTCCAATCGGGAAAGAGTCTTTACACATCCTGAACTGTTGATCTAACCATCGAGACCTGTGGCTATGTTTGACATACTTGTAGAAAAGATTTTTCTTAAAATCATCAATAAAATCAGCAATACTTACCTCTCTTACAATCAACTCACATCTAGAACCTTCACCTCCACTTTTCAAATTGTATTTCACTGTCTCATATCTCTTTTTCTCAACCATTCTCTTTCCAAAATCATGCTCATTTCCCTCATGAAAATATGATACAAACTTTGATAACCCACCACATTGTAAACACTTTTCATTTAAACAATCATTCTTGTAGAACATGCAACCATCGTCTCTAATACATAGAAATAAATCCAATAAGTCCCTAGATGACTTTGGTAGTTGAATTGCACCACACTCTTGTAACATTTCGTTAGTGTGCAAAGTAGAACGAATATTGCATAATAATTCATGGTACATAGAAAATTCTACATGGTATTTGCAACAACATGTATTACAAACTTTAAGGGGAACACAATAAAATGGCTTAAGAGATTCAAATGTTCTTTGTGAGATTGTCATACCTGGGTGAGTTTCACAATATTGTTTGTACAATGTTGTTTGGCTACATTCCAAGTAATGTTTAGGATGTGGTGTGCGGTCTTTATCATCAATTCTTAACTTT
The DNA here is from genome assembly GCA_027924645.1 of Cunninghamia lanceolata. Taxonomy (NCBI): domain Eukaryota; kingdom Viridiplantae; phylum Streptophyta; class Pinopsida; order Cupressales; family Cupressaceae; genus Cunninghamia; species Cunninghamia lanceolata. The sequence continues at coordinate 14,339,212 of BSBN01000828.1, read as the reverse complement.
ACAACATCTTTTGCATTCGGTGATACCCTAGAGTTAGTGTGCCAAAATCGTTCAATTTCTTCCTTTGTGCTATCAATTAGCTTCTTGTCAACTCGTGGAAGCCTACCACTGAAAGCCCAAGTATCATTGGCAATAGGACTATCTAGCCTTGATCTTAATGCTAGTGCTTTTGACAATGTTTTACGATTCAATCTTAAGTCAACACAAATTTGCCTCATTAATCGAGCATTTCTTAATTGTTTGCTTACTATTAAGGTTGTTATTACTCTACGGGCAGCTCTTTTATCTTTCTCCTTGCTGGTCTTTCCAATAGAATTGAGTGCATTGAAAAGGCTTCTTACAATAATTTTATTCCAACCGGACACTTTGTTTAACCGAATCTTTAATTTCTTTAGTAAATGTCTCATTTTGTACATCTTTAATAATTGCACAAAAAGTTGGCATTATTCGGTTAATGTTTTCTTCTCAAAGTATTCATTGAAGAGTTTTGTAGCCCACAACCGAACTGTTCGTGATGACCTCTTGCCTTCAAGTTTTTCCATTATGTTCTCATCAATTTCAAGTAACCATTTTGGGGTTTTTGGGTGTTTTCCAATTTCATCACAGTTATTCTCTTCTTGACAAATGTCCTCTCTTCTTATGAAATTTGGAGATACATTGATTGTTCTTGTTTCATCCATGTTATCAACCTCATCAATTTTATCAACAAATGGATTATGGAGTGCAATTTCAATATCATGTTCATATCCACTTTCTTCAAGTGCACGTCTTCATTTTTCTTCTTCTTCTTTGTCCATGGTATTGCTATTATGAATAGGTGTTTCATAACATTTTTCAATAATTTCATTTGTAATATCATTGTGAATTTCATTCTTATCTAACATTTCATTATAATCAAAATTAACATCTTCAATTTGCATGTCATTAGATGGTAAAGAAGAAGATTCACCTTGATGAGCATCTGCCAAACCCACCCTTCCAATCCTCTTCCTTTCCCTATCTTTTTTCCTAATTGCTTCAATTTCCTCCACTGTAACTTTCTTCCTCCTTTTTGCTTTATGATGACTGTTGCTCCCCATTAGGGGAACAAAAATATCACCCTTATGATTGTAACAAGAAAATTGTGTCTCCAAAAGTGCATAAAAATATTCCTTTCATTGTCATAGCCAGAAATCACGAGTATTTCGACAGTAGAGGGTCTCTGGTTGCGGAAGTCAGGCCCAACAATATTCCTTTTGTCTTTTTTCTGCTTTTACAAAACAGATATCCTTTTTGTAAAAGCCCAATTCTTTGCAACAGACACTTGCAACGTCCATATGGCTACTACAAAACAGATATCCGTTTTATTATGTACATTTGGATTCTAGACTAGGGATTCATTGTATTATTCAATAAACTTGTGAATTACCATCTAATTTCAATGTTTACACACTAATCCACCTAGGTATCAACTTAATAAAGCTTTGGATATAAGCCATTATTTGATTTTAGGCTATCATCAAATGAGGAGCTTCTAAAGGCAAAAATGTTGTCCCAAAAGAAGGCTCAATGTTATTCGTTAAGACATTAGATTGTTAAAATACAAATTCAAGGTTAGATATTCCTTGGGCTATTTTAGTATAGAGAAGCAAAATTGCAATATATGACTATCCTAGGAATTAGAATGGTTGATCATAGGATATTCATGGCATTTTGATATTAATGGATGGATTGATGGATGTTTAGGGAGTTTAAGTTTAAATGTAATGTATGAGAATTCTTATTTATGTTTGATCTAATATGTATTATGTCTTATTTGCAGGCCATTCAAGAAAGAAATGAAAAGATACCAAGGACTATCATAACACCTATTATAATTAGGTGCATCAAAGGGTTGTCATCCAAAACCTTACCAATATGGGAAGTTATCAAAACCATGTCATGTTTAAAATTAAAGGCTTTATCACCTCTTTGTCCCTATAGGCCTATTAGAACAATAGGTCACATTTTATTCATATACCGGGGTTGAGAATAAACACTAAGCATTTGTAGTTATGGCAAGTGTAAATGGAAATAGATCACAACTTTAGACAATCTATCCTCTCCTAGATTGCACTGACTGAGTGGAAATTAAAAATTCCCTATTAATGTCCTTTATATACTGAAGGTATGGGTGAGAAAGATAAACTTTGTATGTTGTAGACAAGTGATGCAGAGCAACACAACAAAAGCTTACAAATAGGGTGTAAAATACCCATTAACCCAACAATTGCTCAAATAGCTTTTAAAATATCCTTCCCAAGGTCCAAATGAGACCGAAATACACTCTTTCTTTACTATCGGCAAGACATTTCTAATGTCTCATCGAACTATGCTTCACATGTTCTTCCTTTCTCTATTGTCGGCCAGACTTATCATTATCGGTAACCTTCAAATTTGTTAGCCCGATGTGGGACCTCTCGTCGATGTGTAGAATCCATCGCTCAGGCTTATGTTGTCAGTGTGGCTCCTCCGTTGTTCTCCGATATACACACTTACTCCGATGCGAGATTCACCACCCTTGTCTATCGGTAAGACCAATACCCTCGGTGAGACTTTTTACTTGCATTCTGACGTTATAACTCTCCCTGATGTGTTTACCGTCCATTAGTCATCGGTAAGACTTCTACATCAGTCAGACATTCTCTTCGATTTTTGATATTGTATCTCACACCGAAACAATAAACACCGAACTACACCATCGGCCAGACCGCCTCTATCGATGACACTTTTCTTCTCGCCTCCGAGAGTCCATCTCTTTCTAATGTTCCTTCTATCGGTGTGACTCCCTCTCATCGGTGTAGTTCTCAACCGTTCTTCCAATGTGCCGATAAATAACCCATCGGTGACACTTAATGATTATCACCCTGATATGACTTGATCGGTGAGATCAATGTTGTCAGCTCAATGGAACTTTGTCTCTCTGATAACTATTGTCAGTCCGATGTCTTCGATTTAGCCTATACATAACATGACTTGTTATAACTGGTCGACTAACGTATCTTTTCCCAATTTTCCTGATATGGCCGGTCAACCTTTGTATCCTTTGACATGTACATTCACCATTTACAACCACAATAAACGATAGCAGGATATACACGAAATGTCCACGCATACATAAATGATATACCCATGGATTGTATCTTCGGTGAAACAATACCAATGGTACAAAATATGTTGCTTCTCTTCATCGAAAACCAATGGTACAAAATTTTTCATAGATCAAGGAAACAGATATCTGTTTTCAGAATGGATATCCGTTTTCGGAACGAATATCCATTTTGAGTTGCTTTTACCGAAGCAAAACTGATATCCGTCTTCTTTGGTACAAAGCAAGATGGATATCTGTTTTGGTTGTTGACTTTTTATGGATTGTAACATGTTTTAATGTTTCAGTCTCTTCTTCGAACTTCACCCTTCGTGCTGATGACTTTTTTTTATGCAAAATTGATAAAATGAAAAGGGTTTATAGAAAAAATTGTTAGCTTTCTAGAAATATAAGATTTATTTGGTTATCATTTTATTAAATAATTATTAATAATTTTCAATATACCGTGTCTCTGAAATCTTGATGGACACACTGATTGAAAAACATCCATAACTTTCAAACCATTTCACCTTTTTGAGATCCGAAACCTGCGTCACACTCTATGCTTTTCTGGCTATAGGTTAAAAAAAATAAATTAAATTTTGATTTTTTTTATTGAGTTAGGTTGGCTGGAAAATTTTAAAAAAAGTCACAGTAAAAAAATCATAACTAATTATTTTATTAGAAAAAAATTTCAAATAAATATGTATCACATCTGGACATGAGTCCTCTACTTATTTTGAAAGTTTCAAAAAAATATATATATTTTTACTCATAGTTAGGTTGGCTGGACAGACACCCACTTTTTATTTTTTTTTGAAAAATTTAATAGCTGTTCATTGAAATATTCAATTTTCACTAAGTAAATTTAGTTTTTTTTAAAAAAAAATTAGTAGCCTATAAACTAGATTCAATTCTCTACAAATTTCGTTCTTACATCTTTTTCAAATTGTATAGATAATCCATTCAAAATTTCACATGAACTTGATAAAGTCTGATTTTTTGTATTTTCATTGCCACTTAGAGGTATAGTTTGGCCCATCATGTCCTGCACATACCCTTGTGTTATGTCTAACCAATGTTTTGTATGATGTTCATAATCATTGAGCCCAATCCTATGTCTGCTAACATCTCTACTATTTGATGATGGACGAGTATAATCATTCCAAAAATTTGAGACCAAGTTCCTAACAACATCTTCAATCCTGTTAGAATGGGGGGCTCTACATATAATTCCCCAATTGCCTTCTGAACTATCATCCAAAACCTTTCTCCTTTTTACATATTTTGTTAGTGTCTTTCTACTAAAACTAATTTCAGTCGAAAGTGAAGAGATTTTTCTTTTTCTTGATATATTTTTATTTAAAATAGATGTTATCATCACTCTTCTTGAAATGACCTTATCCATTGATCAAGAACCTTTCCCAACAGAATCTAAACCTTTTTAAACATTTTCAACAATATCTTTTCCTAGGCCGTATGAAGCTTTCCTCTTATTCAATGTCGAATCTACACCCAACAATTGTAATGGCTCTTTCAACTCATTACGAAGAAGTAAAAGTGATAACAGTTGGGTTTTTTCAAGTGTACCGAGATGATTGAAATGAACATTGATTATTTCCTTTTCAATTTTATTCATTGACCTCTTACTAGTATTTATAGGTTGTTTGGCATAACATTTCAATTTCTCCATATCCATTTCAAGTAAATGATCTAAATTTCTATAACTTGAAATTTTTGCCTTCACCTCTTTAGCTAGATTCATATGCTTATCCATACCAATAGAAGGAAGCGATCCTGACCCCTCTCCAACATGCATTTTTTGAATGTGGGCCTCCTCCCTATCTTCAACTATGTGTTCTTCAGCCTCGTTTGCTCCAATATCTAAATTTGGCTCGACTCCTGCTTGAGAAATTTCTGCTTGTTGAGCCCATTCTACACACAAAATACTTAAGTCAAGAGAGAGAGTGAAAAGGCTTTCAAAAAACTTAAGTCAAGAGAGAGAGAGAGAAGACCTATCTAGAGAAGGATAAAGAGAGAAATAAAGAGCTTTAAAAAGACTTAGAGAGAGAGAGAGAGGAACTTATGATTAAATAATACTTGAGAATGATTTACTTAATGTGCAAACCTATGAAGGACCCTAATACACATTCAATTGAAACAAATATAAATTAAAGTTGTTTGAAAATGATGTCCAACAAATTCACCTAGTATTTATGTTCAAAACTAGAAATAACATCCCACTACATGCTAAAAACTCATAAATTAAATAGGAAAGAAAATATACATACCTTGTTTCTTTCTATGATATCTTGTCAAATTTATTTTGTGCAACTGTTGTTCTCTTTCTTTTGAATACTTTTGTTGAGTCTTATTTTGTCTTTTTTTTTAATCTCCCATTTTCTTCTTCAAGTTTTCTTCTCTCAAATCCTCTACCAAAAGTTTTATTCTAAAAAATCTCCCTTGATGAATAAAAATATGAATTAATCTTGCAATGTTATATGAAAAAATGAAAAAATAACTTAATATGCATATGCATATGACATTATAAAAAGAAATAATAATAACTTGGTCGGCCCATGGTTCAAACGAACGTTGGTGGTTAAAAATAATTTTAACAGTTTGGGTTCATTCGAACCCTCACGGATTGATTTTTTTAATATTATTTTTATGGGGTTCATGTTGCAAGTATGAGGTGAGCCAGTGTTGTCATTGATGTCAACATACTCATATTGCATTGACAAGAAGGATTGGATGAGCTGTGTGCTGAGGATATTGAGAAAATTAGCCTCAGTCAGGAACAGTGAAGAACCGTGATGAGAAGAAGGCAAATGTATTGTATAGGTTGAGAACCAGAGGATGCAGATTAAAGGGTTTGTAGATATGAGTCTTGAGATGCTTCAGTTAAGATTTCAGAGGTCCGCATGAAGATCTGAAGGAGTTGTGGCTGTCGGTGTAGAACCGGTTCCGGCAAGTATTCAGAGGTGACAGAGGATCACAAAAAGGTCCGATGAGGTCCGGAACTGTATAATCCTAATCTGCGGATTGGAAGGAGTCTTTGGGATGTCCTTGTGATGTGCCATCTCAAGTTGTGTATGATTTGGAGGTCCGGAAGTACCTCTTGCATTATGACAGTGGCGACAGACAGTGTTCTTGAAGTTCCGGATAAGGAAGAGAAGAGATTCCAGTAAGTAAAGAAAGTGGGGATGTACCTGGTCATTCAGGCAGGCTTGTGAAGGTTCTTGGATCATGTTGAGGTTGTGTTGTTGGTCCGCATTGATAGTAGAGCCCGGAATTGAAGTTATTCTTCCGGATGAAGTTCTTGCTCTGTTTAGCCGACCGGATGAGTTGTTCATCCTGCGAATGTTCTTGTGGTGGCCGACCGGATGTGTTATTCATCTTGCAGATACTCTTATGGTTGTTTGCCGACTTAGATGTTTGTTCCTAAGTCGATGTCTTGTATAAATAACAGTTTGTGAGTTCATTTCATAGTGTGGATTGTGTGGATGAGTGTGGCATAGCGAAGAGAAGTGCGAAAGGCAGAGCAGAGGTTTTTGGGCTTAAATGGAACTGATCCGGACATGGTAGAGATGTCATTCTCCAGTTCAAGATTGTGATTCTTATCACTTTGTAGACAATGTGTCTCCTTGTAGGCAGTGGGCCTCTTTGTGAGCAGTGTGCTCGGGCAGTGAGCCCTAATTGGCAAGTGCCATTCTTTTTCTTATTCTTCTAACAGAGAATAATCCTTGGGTTAATCACCCCGTGGTTTTTCCCTTAACCGGGTTTTCCATGTCAAAATCTTGGTGTTCAATGTGTTGATGTTTATCTGCTCTTGTGTTTATGTATTATGCTTTCATGGATGATTAATTGATATGCTGTTAACTAACAACGAAGAATCAAGTGTTTGAAAGAACAAGAAGTTTTATACAACTGATTCACCCCCCCCTCTTAGTTGTATGCCTTAAATCCAACAATTGGTATCAGAGCCAAGTTCCTCTGAAAGGAGCTTAACCGCTTGAGGAGATCCAGGATGTCGTCATACAAGAAGGATAGTCCGAAGTTCGATGGAACCAACTTCACTCTCTGGAAAGGTCGCATGAAGTGTCACTTGGAATGTATGGGAAAAGCATACTTGGCTATGGTCTCAAAACCATATGTACCTCCACAAGGTGGTCCGACAACTCTGAATGAAATCACAGATGCTGAAAATAATCTGTGGACCAAGGAAGCCCTACTAAGCGCATTGAATGATTCAGATCTCTCAAATGTTATTGACCTACCAACTGCATATGAGATCCTGACTAAACTGGAACTTCTGTATGAAGGAGATGAGTTTGTCAAAAGTGCAAGGTTGCAAAGTCTGAAAGGGAAATTTGAAAGATTGAAGATGAGAGATGATGAAAACATCACTACCTTTATGCCAAGAGTGAATGAGCTGGTATGTGGAATTAGAAATGCTGGTGGAACTCTAGATGAAAATGAGATTGTCTGCAAAATCCTAAGATCCCTTCCTGCTGCCTACAAAATTAAGGTTGCTGCCATTGATGAATTCAGAGCCCACACAACTGTCACAAGAGAACAACTGGCTGGCAAACTAGCTGCATTTGAAATGACCGAGTTTGGAGATGATCCTCCCAAGACTGAATCTGCTTTCAAAGCCAGTGCCTATGTGAAAGGCAAACAGAGATTTGATCCGGGAGAAAACTCATCAAGGAAGATGTCATGGTATGATCAAGCAAGAAGAGACATGGAAGAAGAAGAAGCAGAAACAGCTCAACTTGAAGCCCTCATTGCAAAGAGACTGCCAAGAGGATCCGGTAAGTATGAAGGAAAACTACCCTTTAAGTGTTTCAACTGCAATAAGATTGGTCATTTTGCTTCAAGATGTCCAGAAAGATCTGCAAGGTCTAATACTAACAGACAAAGGTTTCAAAAGAACTGCTATTATGTTCATGAAGAAGATGACAATGAAGGAGTAACAGATGATGAATCAGAACTAGAAAGCAAATCCGGAAATGAATGGGTGTTTATTGCCATCAAGGAAGAAGATTCAATATCCTCTGAATCTGTCAATCACAAGGTTGTGGAAAGAGCTTTGGCTGCTCAAGTGGAAGAAAAGGATGATTGGGTTATTGATAGTGGATGTTCTCACCATATGACTGGTGACAAGAATAAGTTCTTAGATTTGGAAAGGTATGAAGGAGGAATGGTAAAGTTTGGTGACAATTCTGCTGGCAGAATCAGAGGTAGGGGAACTATTTCCTTTGATGGAAAGAGCAAAACAGGTAATGTACTATATGTTGAAGGATTGAAGCACAATCTTCTCAGTGTTGGTCAGTTAGTGGACAAAGGCTATGATCTCCGGTTCAAGAATGGAAAATGCAGAATCTTTACAAGCTTCGGAACTGAAATTGCATCTGGTGCTCAAACAAAAGGTAATATCTTTCATCTGGTTGGTTCAAACAAAAGTTGTCTGTTTGCTCAAGTTGATCAGAGTTGGTTATGGCATAGAAGAATGTGTCATGTGAATTTTGATAACATCATCAAGATAAGCAATATTCAGGCTGTAAGAGACCTTCCAAAATTGGTGAAACCTACAAATAGTTTGTGCAAAGAATGTCAGCTAGGTAAACAGAGCAGAGTCTCTTTCAAAAGCAAAGATCAGTCTTCTACCAGATTGTTGGAATTAGTACATACTGATCTCTGTGGTCCGACAAGAATCAAGAGTCTGCAAGGTGATAGATATTTCATGTTGTTAATTGATGATCATTCTCGGATGATGTGGGTTACCTTTCTAAAAGAAAAATCAGAAGCATTTGAGAAGTTCAAAATCTTCAAAGCTATGGTAGAGAATCAAACTGGATTGAAACTAAAGTGTCTAAGGTCTGATAGAGGTGGTGAATTTACATCTGGTGAGTTCATTGACTTTTGTGAGAAGCAGGGTATAAGGAGACAATTGTCTGCTCCTAGGACTCCACAGCAGAATGGAGTAGTTGAAAGAAAGAACCGGACCATCCAGGAAGCTGCCAGGACAATGATGTTGGAAGAAAATGTTCCTCAGATGTTTTGGAAAGAAGCTATCAGCACTGCAGTCTACACTCTCAATCGAGTTCAAATCAGAAACAACACCGGTAAGACCCCCTATGAACTCTGGTTTGGCATCACTCCTACTGTGAAATATTTCAGAGTATTTGGTAGCAAGTGTTATATTAAAAGAGATGAAGACCTAGGAAAGTTTGATGCTAGAAGTGATGAAGGAATTTTCTTGGGCTACTCCACTCAAAGCAAAGCATACCGGTGTTACAATAAGAGATTGAGGAAGATGATAGAAAGCACCAATGTGAAAGTTGATGAAGGAATTGAGAAGCCTTCAAGATTTTATGAGTTTGATGAAGATGATCAAGATGGTGTTCAGGTTCAAGGGACTCAATCCCCTCCAGTAAGTCAGAATCAACTTGATCCAGTAAATCAGGAAGAAGAAATAGGTCAGAATGAACCTGATCAAGGAGCAACAGTGCAGGATATTCCCAAAATTCCAAGGCATGTAAGACTAAACCACTCTGAAGATCAGATCATAGGTGACAGAAGCAAAGGTGTGCAAACTAGAAGGAATGTTGCTCAAAATCAGGATGAATGTTGTCTGATTTCAAAGATTGAACCTAAAACAGTAAATGAAGCCTGCAATGATGAAAACTGGACTAAAGCAATGAAAGATGAATTAATGCAAATTGAGAAAAATCATACTTGGGATCTTGTTCCCAGACCTAGAGACAGGAATGTGATTGGAACCAAATGGGTCTTCCGGAACAAACTGAATGAAGCTGGTGAAGTTATCAGAAACAAAGCTAGATTGGTCTGCAAAGGCTACTCTCAAATAGAAGGAATTGACTTTGAAGAGACCTTTGCTCTGGTGGCAAGAATTGAAGCAGTCAGATTATTTCTTGCATTTGCTACCTTCAAAGACTTCAAGGTATATCAGATGGATGTCAAGTCTGCTTTCCTAAATGGTGATCTGGAAGAAGAAGTTTACATTGAACAACCGGATGGATTTCAATTGTCTGATAATGATGATATGGTCTGCAAGTTGAAGAAAGCATTGTATGGACTAAAGCAAGCCCCAAGAGCATGGTATGAAAGGTTGGATAAGCATCTTGTGCAGATTGGATTCAACAAAGGTACTACTGACAGTAACTTATATTTCAAAATTGTTCATGAAAACATTTTGATTGTTGAAGTGTTTGTGGATGATATCATTTTTGGAGGAAGAGATAGTATGTGCAAAACTTTTGCAAATCAGATGAAAAGTGAGTTTGAAATGTCTATGCTTGGTGAAATGAATTTCTTCTTGGGTCTGCAAATTACTCAAACAAAGAAAGGAATCTTCATTTCTCAGACCAAATATGTGAAAGAATTGTTAAGGAAATATGGTATGGAAGATTCAAAACCAATGAACACTCCCATGGCAACTGGATGTAAGTTGAGCAAAGATGATGACTCCCCAAAGGCAGATCAGACAAAGTATAGATCAATGATTGGTGGATTGTTGTATCTCACTCAGACTAGACCAGATATAATGCAGGCTGTTGGTCTTGTGGCAAGATTCCAGGCTGATCCTAGAGAATCTCATGTTATGGCAATCAAAAGAATTTTTAGGTACCTGAAAGGAACAGTTGAGTATGGTCTATGGTACCCTAGAGATCCAGATTTCTTTCTTCATGCTTACACAGATGCAGATTGGGCAGGAGATGTGGATGACCGGAAGAGCACTAGTGGTGGAGCATTCTTTTTGGGGAAGAGATTAGTTTCTTGGCTAAGCAAGAAACAAAATGCAATATCTCTGTCTACAACTGAAGCAGAATACATTGCAGCAGCAGGTAGTTGCACTCAAATCTTATGGATGAAGCAGATGCTAAGAGACATTAAAGTTGAATATGAGGAGCCTATCACAATTTTCTGTGATAATTCAAGTGCAATTAATATTTCTAAGAATCCGGTATTGCATTCTAAGACTAAGCACATATCTATCAAGTTTCACTTTTTGAGAGAACAAGTGAACAAGGAAGAAGTCAGATTGGAGTATGTTCCCTCAAAGGATCAGATTGCAGATATCTTTACTAAACCTCTTCCCAAGGACTCTTTTGAATATCTCCGGGAGAAGTTAGGGGTCATGGCCCCTCCGGTGATGAACTAGGATGCACTGATGTGCATCAGTCCAGTGGATATCACAGTCATATCTTGTGATCCGGATTGATGATGGGGAGCTGCAACTAAGGGGGAGCAGCTGGTATGATTCTGATGTATGAGAATTGCAAGTATGAGCCCTTTGCCATTGATGTCAAAGGGGGAGAGAAGACATGTGAAAAACAAGTGGTTGATGATCAAAGGGGGAGCAATAAAGGAAGAGAAGACATGTGAAAAGTTGTTGTTGATAGGGGGAGCTGTGACAGAAAGGAGAAGTTCTTGTCTTGATGGTTTTTCACATCATATGTTGCCATCAATGACAAAGGGGGAGATTGTTGCAAGTATGAGGTGAGCCAGTGTTGTCATTGATGTCAACATACTCATATTGCATTGACAAGAAGGATTGGATGAGCTGTGTGCTGAGGATATTGAGAAAATTAGCCTCAGTCAGGAACAGTGAAGAACCGTGATGAGAAGAAGGCAAATGTATTGTATAGGTTGAGAACCAGAGGATGCGGATTAAAGGGTTTGTAGATATGAGTCTTGAGATGCTTCAGTTAAGATTTCAGAGGTCTGCATGAAGATCTGAAGGAGTTGTGGCTGTCGGTGTAGAACCGGTTCCGGCAAGTATTCAGAGGTGACAGAGGATCACAAAAAGGTCCGGTGAGGTCCGGAACTGTATAATCCTAATCTGCGGATTGGAAGGAGTCTTTGGGATGTCCTTGTGATGTGCCATCTCAAGTTGTGTATGATTTGGAGGTCCGGAAGTACCTCTTGCATTATGACAGTGGCGACAGACAGTGTTCTTGAAGTTCCGGATAAGGAAGAGAAGAGATTCCAGTAAGTAAAGAAAGTGCGGATGTACCTGGTCATTCAGGCAGGCTTGTGAAGGTTCTTGGATCATGTTGAGGTTGTGTTGTTGGTCCGCATTGATAGTAGAGCCCGGAATTGAAGTTATTCTTCCGGATGAAGTTCTTGCTCTATTTAGCCGACCGGATGAGTTGTTCATCCTGCGAATGTTCTTGTGGTGGCCGACCGGATGTGTTATTCATCTTGCGGATACTCTTATGGTTGTTTGCCGACTTAGATGTTTGTTCCTAAGTCGATGTCTTGTATAAATAACGGTTTGTGAGTTCATTTCGTAGTGTGGATTGTGTGGATGAGTGTGGCATAGCGAAGAGAAGTGCGAAAGGTAGAGCAGAGGTTTTTGGGCTTAAATGGAACTGATCCGGACATGGTAGAGATGTCATTCTCCAGTTCAAGATTGTGATTCTTATCACTTTGTAGACAGTGTGTCTCCTTGTAGGTAGTGGGCCTCTTTGTGAGCAGTGTGCTCGGGCAGTGAGCCCTAATTGGCAAGTGCCATTCTTTTTCTTATTCTTCTAACAGAGAATAATCCTTGGGTTAATCACCCCGTGGTTTTTCCCTTAACCGGGTTTTCCACGTCAAAATCTTGGTGTTCAATGTGTTGATGTTTATCTGCTCTTGTGTTTATGTATTATGCTTTCATGGATGATTAATTGATATGCTATTAACTAACAACGAAGAATCAAGTGTTTGAAAGAACAAGAAGTTTTATACAACTGATTCACCCCCCCCCCTCTCAGTTGTATGCCTTAAATCCAACAGTTCAAATGAATGGGGGTTCACTTGAATCCCCATTCATTCGAATGGGTCTCTAGGGGTTCACTCAAAAACCCATTCACTCGAACCCCCTTATTTTACCCTTGCCCCCCTCCAGCTGCAATTTTATGCAGGTTTTTGGGTTTCGAGGCTCAGGTTGAGGATCAAAATGGAATCAACTTGACAAACCCAATTGTAGGATTATAGTCCTCGAAACGAGCTCTCCACCAAGTATAATTTTAATATATTTTGGTTTTATTATACATTTGTTTTTTTAGTTTAATTAAACATAGGTTTTTCACTAAAAATCAAGCTCTCTGTTCTGCACATGTGGAAAAATAGTATAATACCAAAAGAAATTCTAAAAAATATCTATCCTCTATGTATTCTTGTCCTTGATCCAACAAAAAAAAAATTGAATTCCGATACATACAAAAAAGGTTATGCGCTTTATAGTACACCTATGTCTAAATTGTAATTGGTTTGACTTCAAAACTTAATTAAAAAAACTATTCAATAAAACATTATGAAACCAAATGTATCCTCTAGACATTGTAGTTACAAATCTAAATTAAAAAAAAAATAGAATTTTATCCTTCATAGAAAAAAAGTTATGTGCTTTATAGTACACATTACTCTTTAAAAATGGTGTTTACTATTAAAAACTAGTTATCGAAGGAGATGGAAAAAGAAATGCAATTTGATTCCAAAAATTTTTAAAAAATTATTTAAATTCTACAGACAAAATGTCACAAATCACTAGTTTGTATCATCTTCAAATTCCTCATGGTTTAGCAGCTATAGGTGTTTGAAAGTGAAGTTATTTTTCAAAATGTTCATTTCAATGTCAAATTTGGCCAAAAAGTGTAACCCACTATTGTGGGATCATCCGGCATTGAGTGTAATGGTGCCATGAGCCATATATTAAGTTCTTCACCTTGTTAGACCAAACTGACTACATTAACACAAACAATTATGGGTTTCAATAGAGACAGTTAAAATAATCACTCATATTCCTTCAAGCAACCACACTGAAACTTTAATTAGACTTATTTTAATGTGGAAGCAAATATAACCTTAGTAAAAAATATTTTTATGAGCATGACCAAATTTATTTTCTCTAACAATTATAGCACCAAATCTATTTGTTCTAAAGGATTTTTCTTTTATGTCCATCTACTTTATATAATCTTTCAAAGATATGTTTTCCTTCCTCTTTCATGGTTTATTTTAAATTTACCAAAACGTAGATTGGAGATCTAGCAAGTAATTTTTTTCTCAACCCTTTAACAAGATGTTTTTATAGCTCACAAGGTGTGCTTTGAAATGATCTATAAACTAAATGAGATACTCTAAAACAACTCATCACCAATAGATTTTTTGAATTTTGCTTATCACAAATGCCTTCTAAATTATGTTTTAGCATGTTCTTTAATAATCCACCTAATATACATAAATTGTAGATAAGAAAACATCACACAAGAATGAGAACATAAAAATAACTCAAAGAAATAGCAAGACAATGACCATGACATGAAGTTACACTAGAGAAACCATAAAAAAGGAGAAAGATCCAACAAAAAAGAGTTAACCCCTTGTATCCACTACAAATATTTTCAAGTACATTGTAGTCAACTCAAATGCATCTATGCCAATCCTTTAAACTCTCTTTTTCTTCATGATTTTGGTGGCAACTGGGCCACACAAAGATTTAGCATAGTCATCTCCCACTCTTACTGACTCAGTCATTTCTAATAGTATTTGAAACCCTTGTGACTCTCCTTGAAGGGTATGTTAACCACCAATTGGTGCCATACAAATGGTATAAGGTGGTTTCAAAAGTTATAATATGAGGAGATAATGGAAATAGTGGCAAGACTGTTGTATGGATAGTGACAGTCCCTCTTGCCTCAAATTCAAAATGATTACCATGTGAATGTTGATAGTGGCATATCAAGAGATGGTAGTGATGTATGATGTTAAATTCATACCCTACTAAGACCACAACCCTTAAGACTTGAGATTGCAACATTAAAAAATAGTCCCAAATAGACTATGATAGCCTTTCACTATGACAGAACAGTCATAAAGGATTGGGATTGTCATTTATGTCTTTTCTAACCTTATCAACAATATTCAAATGCTCTTTCCACATAAATCCCTATAGGCCTTGACCTAAACATATGATAAACCACATCCTTTTTTAAATTTTGAAATAATAAAATAATCATTTAAGACCATTGCAACAACATTTGGGTGTGACAATCCTTCTAGGACAACAAGGTGACATTTTGTGTATAATTTTTTACCCTTAAATAATGATCTTTCCACACATCCTGGGGTTTGATGGTCTTTAAATTACCATGTGGATGAATCCTAGGGTTTTTGATACAAGTGGAACATTCCAAAACATGACAATAATCCTATTATATCTGTACAATCATAAATAGCTATGGAATTCTCTCAACTACTGACAATTCTATCAACCTTATAACCATGCTTGACATGACCATGGTGACCTTAATCAAGAGGCAATTTCATTAAACATCCAATGGATAGTAAGGATGAAATACAACATATAGAGGTGCATTGGCAATGCTTTAGGAGAAGGACAATATTGTTGCACACTAACATGACTGTCCTATTTTTATGACAATCCTCCACTTAAACTAAGGTAACTTTAGTAATGAATGTTGTAAGTGTAACATTTCTAGGAAGGGTGATAGTCCAACCAAGGTATGATAGTCAAAGTCACAACTTGATTAAATATTTGTAAACCTATGACTACAACCAAGACCTCCTATGCTTTCCATGCAAAGACCCCTTAACTAATGATTTTGGCCAATAATTCCATCATTGTCACTATAGAACCTTCAAGAACCTCAGAACCTGCAAGACAAATGAGAAAATTAGTGATTTTGTTACGAAATAAACCATTCTCAAACAAGATTAAGGCTTTCAAAGACCTAAGAATCAATCACAAATCCCTTCATGATGAAAGAAATTCAAAATATGCGAGAAATTATCATGAAAACCTCATTTTTGTTGATGTACCATGAAAAATTAGAGTTGTACCATGATAGATTAGGAATATTCCAAATGATAATGGATGAAATGGATATCTACAAGTGAAAAATCATAGATATGCAAGAAGAAATATCATGCAAAAGGTCTTCCTTGAGCTTCAACACCTTGTGAAATGAGAAAAAATCCAATCCTAGGTGCTTAAAACAGCTAACACCAACTCATTGACTATACACCGAGACGTGCAAATTTCTTATGAGTTATTAGGCATTAAAAATGAGGTGAGGTATTAGACACGAAAATAGGGTGTAACATTTTTCTACAAGTTGTTATGAATTTAACATAGGAAAAATCAACCTTCTATAATAGAAGTTTACCTTTTGTAACATCATTTACCTCTAAAAAATTTGGTAGGCATACATAGGCACGTGGGGACTCTTTTGAAGATTTTGGGAACATTAAAATTAAGCCAAAACAACTATTATAAAGTCGAACAAATCAAAAGACCAGCTGTCATAAGACATAGACAGTCAAATGAGGGTTTCTCCTTCACAATCTAACCATCAAATTTAGGATAAATGACAATAAAAGATTAGAATAAAGCTCTTACCTTTTAAAATTTAAAATGATTTTGGTGCCAAAAGCTTATTTGATGGTTTTTCAAGGCTATTAGGAGGGTTTTAGGACTTGTTTAAATGGTTTTTTAGGCAATAAAATTCTAGGGTAAATCTAGGTTCTAATATAAAGCGTGACAAGGCAAATGACTCCTCCTAGGCCCTTGCAAGACATTGAGACCACTTTATTAATATTATGCATGAGGATGAGGGCATGAAATAGGCTTGAAACACCACCAAATGAAGAAATGGAACTAAAATAAAATTGTGAGTTGTCATGGATGACACAAGAGGATTTTGACCCTTATTAACATGGTCATCACCAAAAGAACAAAGGAGTGAAACATGAACATCATCATTTACAACAAACCAATAATTCCTTACCAATCTTCCAAAACAAATACTTAACAAGTTCCATATGAAATGTGCCAACCTCCATCATGCTCAAACCCTTGATATGAACTCATTTACACTAAATACCTCACGAAACACTCAACAATGAAGGACTTCTTAAGATAACTATTAGCATGATAAAATGAGATAATACCATAAAAAATCTCTCCTTACAAGACCAAAAATTAGGTAAAGCAATAAAGTCCAAGCCTAAACAAAACTCCTCAATTAAAAGCATACCAAAACCTTATCCATACATAGGTACATGTGGGGCCTGTTTCGAAGATTTTGGGCACATTAATTAAGCAAAAACAACTATTGTAAAGTTAGAACATCCTCTTCTTATGTTCCTTTATGTTAAAATAACAAGCAAAGGTAGGCACCTATCATTAATTTGGAGGTTTTCTTGGAACAAATTATGCATTTCAACAAGGGGAAAGGCCTAAAAACTTATCTTACCACTACCTAGTTGAAGAGAGAAGATTTGTTCATGAAGATGTGTTAAGAAGATGTGAAATTTCCTTAGAGATGATATTACCACCTATCATAAATGATGTTTGGACTCTTGATTTTCTAAGAATGGGAAACTTGTTACAAATATTTGATGTTGTCATGCACGAGAGTCAATATCACTCAACCATGATGCATGAACAAAAATGATAATAGTTTGATGCAACCTTTAAGAAAAACCATTATATCGAGCTATGAAATATATGGCATTAGAACCTTAAAACAAAGTACATATAACTCAATGACATATATATGTCATTAGACCCTTCATGCAAAAGTCATGCAATCATCATTTATAAGAGTCAATGTCACTTAACGATGGTGCATGATGCAACCTTCAAATAAAATCCATACTGTAACTTGATGACATAATCATCATTAGACCCTTCATGCAAAATCCATACAATCATCATGCATGAGTGTCAATGTCACTTAACCATAATGTATCAATAAGCACATTAGACACACTATAAGAGTTTGAATCAACCTTCAAACAAAACCCATACAACAAAATGACATATATGCCATCAAAACCTTCAAACAAAACCCATATAATGAAATGACATATATTTCATTATACCCTTCATATAAAGTCATGATCATGCACAAAATTGAATGTTAGTAACCATGATGTATGAATAAGAAGACTATGCAAATATTCATAGGAGTTTGATGTGCACTAGACATGATGCATGCATGACACTTGTATGATATTATGCCATATATGTCATTCAACCCTTATGCACACCATGTACATATGAGAGAGATGGAGACAGAGGGAAAGATAGAGAGATAGAGTACGTACAAACCATTAAAACTATTTAAGCTATGAGTATCCATAAAAAAATTATATATATTAGTCTCGATAAGGCTATGAAGGCATACAAAATGTCATAAAAAATGTCATACAATGCCATGAGGCCAACATTGTCTCTCAAACTATAAAATGTCATCAATATATATAGCCATAAAAATTACATTATGAATGTGCCATGTAAAGGGATACAAAGTGTCTTCATCTATGTAGCAAACACTATTATTGAAATATTCAGCCTCTTTTTGCCTGACTAGAAATTGAACCTCGATCCCCTAAATCAATTGTTGTCTTGTGTCGTTCTGATATCCTGTGCCCCTCACTATTTTACAACTCAACCTATAAATACAAATTATAAAATTAGATACTATTCCAAACTCCATAACTAAAAACATTATTTTAAAATGATATAAAAATAATAAACACACTTACAACATACTAGTAGTCTAGTTGTTCTTGCCTATGATGCTCAGTATCATCAAGAGAGGTCTATCATCGAATAGAAGTGTTTACATCAATCTATAGCATTAAAAAAAATATTTATCAATTATTTCCAAATACCTAATAATGTCAATTGAGACAAAATAATCATAATTAAACTTATATGTTCATACTCATACTTGTTTAGAGACATTGAGGATGAAATTGATGTAGAAACACTGACATCCAAATTTTCCCATTACCAGGAGGTGTTACAACTAAAGTCATCAGCTAAACAAACAATAATAGATTTAACTCAGAAACTCAAATACACATAAATAATAAAATTAAATTTTGCAAAATAAAATTTAAAATGTGCTATAGCATACCTCAATGAATCTAATGTCACAACTAGCCCTATGAACATGCATGCTAGATGGTGATGTAATGCCCACCTATTAAAAAAAAATGCATTTTCAAATATTCAACATTATTCATAATATAAACTACTAATTATTTTTGATATATTAGAATTTTACCTCTAAAACAGATGCAACTATAAAACTTGTTGGTGGGATGGTCTATGTCATACCACCCTGTGACATTACACCCTAAAATGTATAGTATATGCATAATTTTAATTCAATTATATAATTAAAATAATTTACATTAAAAAAATTTAAGTATAAAATATAAAATGTTATAAATTCACATATAAATATACTTGTATATGATCAACAAACAAACCATGTAATAGCTCATCATTCATCGCCACATTATCTGATTGACCACCTTGTACTACTGAATCACCCTTTATGTTCCCAAAACATCTAAAATGACAATGAGTGCACTTGTGGGAGGTGGCACTGATGCAAGAGTTGTTGAAATACACCGGACAATTGAGGGGGGGGGGTGAATCAGTTGTCACAAAAACTTAGCTTCATATGAATATCAAACCATCAACAACTTAATTGCTTATAATCGGATTTAACCATGAAAGCATGAAACCATAAACTTAATCACAGTCACGTATCCAACACAGTAGACACCAGATTTTTTACTTGGAAAACCCTAAAAGGGAAAAACCACAGTGGGTGTTAGCCCACATAAATATATGAGTTATAACAATACCGAAAAATAGAGGCTCACTGCAAAGAATGACTCATTGCCAAAGGGTGGCTCACTCCCAAGGGGTGGCTCACTGCCAAAGTGGTGAACTAATTAAGTAGCATCTACTACATGCTAGAGCCTCTTGTGAAAATACATGCTTGTCATTATCTTCATTAGTCCGTTTGTGCAAATACATAGTATATTTTCTGGGTTTCCAATATATGCTCTATATTTCATACATGCAATGCAAATATCAAACATGCAAAAACAACCCATGAAACCTTAAGCATAAAACAAACAGAAAATAAAAAAATTGGCACAGAACAAACACATATCAAAGGGTATACATTATAGTGGTATCAGAGTAGAAGATTCTACCATCCTCTGAGATTGACATCGACATGCAGATGAGAAACTGAGATATGTTGCCTATGCAATCCTTGTCTCATCATTACAATATGAGGAGAAACAGGTTACAACAAGGAATACAGGCTCCACATTTAGAAGAACCAGAAAACTCAGTACCAATTATAGACCCATTTTCAGGTGAGATTCCAGCACAGGTTGAAGAAATGGGTAATAGGGAAAATGAGGAATCTAGCATGCGAGAGATTCTAAACTCATTGGCTAGAGGACAATTGGCTATAGAAAGGGTGTTGCGCGAGCCATAGATAGAGCTATGAGAATCACAAGCAAAAATAGCTCAGGTCCTTACTCAGTTGGTACCACATGATACAAGAAACAATAGGGATAACAACAATAACAACTGCAACAGGAACATGAACAATGTTGGGGACAAGAACAAAATGAATAATAGAGATGATAGGCACATTGGTGATAGGAACAATAGAGAAATGAATGATGGAAATAGAAATAATGGTGATAGGCACAGTGATAGAGATGATGAGAGTGAAGCATCGGTCACCAAATGGAGAGCTTCCCAGTTGATAGCAGGTGATAGACCTGGCATACTAGTTTTTGTACCCAGGAATCATGTTCTTGAATAGGATGCTACTCAGCTTGAATTTTAGGATGAGATCTTGAGAGATTGGTGTGCATCCAGTGCAGAGTTTAGAGTTGTGTAATGTCCCTTTTTTGGCGCATAGAATTTTGTGTGCATTATGCTTGTTCCTAGTCTCTCAGAGGCTATCCGACATGTTTGGGAAGGACTCCAATGTTCTTGGAGTGGTCATGGTTCAGTCTGCAGAATAGTTATTTGGATTTCCCTTGTGGAAATGGATTATTTTCATGTCTTTGAGCTCAGTTGATGTCGAGGGTTACAATGATGGTTTCTAAAGTTTAATCGGGCTTCTGGTTTGCTCTCCAAGATTCTTGGAGGAGCCTTCCATTTTTGGAAAGTCACCCGGAAGGCATCATTGCGTATCCCAAACCTTACAGAGCATATTGGTTTAGTTTAATTTGCATTCGGAGGCTGTTTGGGATTTTCCGCAAAAATTAATATTTAATGAGCTATTTTAATTATTATTTTCACTTAAGC
This sequence comes from Cunninghamia lanceolata, assembly GCA_027924645.1. Lineage (NCBI taxonomy): Eukaryota > Viridiplantae > Streptophyta > Pinopsida > Cupressales > Cupressaceae > Cunninghamia > Cunninghamia lanceolata. Next base: position 14,317,919 of record BSBN01000828.1, on the reverse strand, counting down.
TCCTAGGGGTGAAAATAATTATTAAATATCTAAGTGTAATAGCTCTTTGGAAAGGGAAAACCATATTCTTTTATTTAGGCACTTTAAAAGTGGGTCTTAAGTGGAGAAAAAAAGAAATTAATTAAATTGGAGGGAAAAGGTTATTATTTTCAAGAAATAAATTCATTTCCTTTGTAACTCCTAAAGTGCCTATATAAAGAGGTTTTGAGCTCATTTGAAGGCATGCTTTTGGAATTGATTTTGTTTTGCAGATAGATTGAACCTGTGAGTTCTCCCAGATTCTCTTGAGGACGAAAACCCTCTTGTAGAATACTCTTGAGGATGAAAACCCTCTTGAGGTTAGGTGATTTCACACATAAATCACATGGAGCTTCATAGAGTTTTGGAGTGATTGTTTAATTGATATTTTGATGATATTATTTTATGAGATTTTGGTTTGTTTGGAGAGTGATTGTGATTGTTATTTCAATGGAACATTAATGAATGGAGTCTCATTGCTGGGCCGTATAGTTGGCTATACCTTCATGAAGGGCAGAATTTGGTATTATTCATCCTTATATTTGTTTGGAGTTTATGATGATTAGATTGCCTTTGTATGGTATAAGCGCCAATTTCTGAGTAGTTTTGAGTGGGTTAAAGTCAGTATTTAGTATTGTTTGATGCATTCGTACCAATTCAATGTCGTACAGTTTCAGGGCATGCTTTAAAGTTTTGGGACCGTATACTTATTGTTTGATGCACATATCATATGGAATGTTATTGCTATGTATTGATAAGTAATCTTGATCACCCTCTTTGAACTTCTGGGCAGATTTTAGAAACATTTAATGATTTATGATATTTCAGAGCCATACATGCAACTGGGTCAAAATTCATGACTGGGAGTTTGATGTGGGTTGTTTGATGTACATAATGGATGCAAATTAATTGTATTGAGTTGGCATTGCCTTTGAAATCAGTATTTCTAAAATCTAAGTATTGTGTGTTGATTTTTGAAGTTGTTATAGCTGCTACAGGGCAGTACGGACTGGCAAAAGGCATGAGAGTTTTTGGTATAAACTGATCTATGTTATGGCAGATTCTTCCTTGTGTGGTGTTGTTTAATGGTTGATGACAGATGTGTGGCAGTTTGGAGTGGATTATATGTATTATTTCTTCAAAGTGAGTGTTTATCTTATCCCAGGTTTGCCGTACAACATGTGGGATCAGTTCATGTTATGTGGAGTGTGTAAGGTTCTTTGTGTTCTTATATTGCATTGATAATCTTTATCTAGTGATGATGTTCCTTTTAAATCAGTTTGTAACTAAATCTGGGCAGTTTGTTGAGGGTATGTTGATGTTTATGTTCAGTATTTATTGATTGTTCATCTCCAGGGCAGCCATTTAAGGAAAAGGAAATCAGAAACAGTGATACAGTTCTAATCAGTAGTGTTCCTTTCATGATATCAGCTAGTGGCATGGTGACTTTATGCTAATTGATTTCATATTGGTGCAGGGTAAAGGATTAATGTGTGTTGCCATGACTCATACAATGCTATGATAATGATCTAATATGTTATTATGAGTAGCATGCAACTCGATGCATCAATTGTAATACTTCTTTATATGCAAACACATATATTAACCCCTAGATGGTTCAACCGCTAGTATGGAGAATTGGAAGTTTATTTTTATTATAATTCAACCCACTGAATAAGTGGTAAATCCCCACTGCATAACTGGATGCCTGCTCTATAGCGGATGATTGTAATAGTTTCATTTGCAAGCTTGATTTTGAGCCAAAGCACTGTATGCTCTCACCTCGCCCATCCTGGGATCTTGGTGATCAGAAAGTGTGGAGGTATTTTTATTAGTTGTTTGTATTGTGCTAACCCTGATATGATCACTTGTATAAAATTGAAATTTTTCTGGGGTAGCATCTTACAAGCTGAGATGACATTTGGCGAGTATTCTGACCTTAGGATGAAGCACAGACCCCGTAGGGGAAATAGACAGCAGAACTAAGAACTTCAGAAAAAGGTGAGCAAGATGACTTTGTCATATTTTGATGGTTCTAGTAAGAACATCGCCAGAGCATGGGTCTAGAAATTGGACAGTTATTTGCAGATTAACCCTATGCTAGAGGAGGATGCTATAACTTATGCAGTTTTACATTTGGAGGGAAGCGTGTAAGTGGTGGAGTAATGGGAAGGTGACCTTGGGTCACGATCAGGTCACTTCCTACGTCGAGTTCACTGCCAGATTGATAGATAGGTTTGATAAGGACCCTGAACTGCAGTTTAAGGAGTTGGCACAACTCAGACAGGTTGGATCGGTGGACTCCTACATATCAGAGTTTCAGGACCTATCTGTTATGGTCCCAGACATCTCAGAGCGTAGGCTGGTTATATTATTTATAGATGGACTGTTAGACCCATTACATGGTTGGGTTAAGTGTTTTGACCCTGCATCACTTTTGGAGGCCATGAAAAAGGCTCGAGATATGGTGTCCTCAGTATGGAGAAACAAATTCTAGTCTAAGGATTTTCAGCATAGGAGGGACAAGGAGAAGGACAGGAGACCCTTTCAGAAAGATTTTAGCCAATCAAAAGAAAAATCAAACAAGCTAACTGATGATCAGCTGAACAAGTATAGAAGGAAAAAACTTTGTTTTCACTGCAAAGAACCATGGGACCCTTCACACAAGTGTCCAAACAAAGAAAAGGCCATATTGATTGAATATTACTCAACTAAGGAGACATAGTCAGAGGCGTTAGATCAACCTTCAGATCATGAGGCCAATGGAGATGAGAATGCTTCACAACACAGTGCTGGTAGTGATGGGAACCTTGCCCAGCTTTCTAGTTTTCAGAAGGTTGGCTCTTTCAGAGTGCGAAGAGTACTTGGAGGATAGTGTATCATCACCCTTATTGACACAGGGGCCACACATAATTTTATCAATGAGGGGTTGGTAGCTAGATGGAGATTACACGTAGAAGAATTTGAAGGCTTCAAAGTAATGGTGGTTGACGGATTCAAAATGACATGCAACAGGAAGATCTCCGGGTTGAGTATTGTCATGGGTGAGTATGAGCTTGTAGATGATTTTTATGTTGTTGGTATTGGAGACATGGATGTTGTATTAGGCACACACTAGATGAAGCAACTCGGTGAGTTCACGATGAATGTAAATAAGATGGAGATGAAATTTGAGTTTAAGGGGAAGAAAATTATTCTTCAGGGATTATCAGACGGTGGACCATGGGTAGTATCTCTGAAAAGGATGGAAAGAATGCTATATCATGATTAGGTAGAGTGTGTAGCAGAATGTCTTCTCATGCCAGAGTCTCCACCACAACTAAAAAATGACTACCATCTAGACATACAAAAGTTGTTAACCAAGCACAACAAAGTGTTTGGTAATATACCTCCAGGAGTACCACCTGATAGGGGTATAGAACATGTTATTGAGCTTGAGGATGGGACCAAGCCCATCATGATCACACCCTATCATCATCCTAAGAGGCTCAAGGATGAGATAGAAAAAACCATCAAGGAGTTGCACATCAGACCAAGCAAAAGCCCATTTGCATCTACAGTAGTATTGGTCAAGAAAAAAGATGGGACCATTCAGATGTGTATTGATTACAAAGCCTTGAATAAGAAAACTATCAAGAACAGGTATTCGATTCCCTATATAGATGAGTAGAACGATGAGCTACATGGGGCTTGCTACTTTTCTAAGATAGATCTTCGATCAAGATACCATCATATTCGCATGAGAGAGGACATAGAGAAAACAATGTTCAGATGTCATTATGGCCACTTTGAATTCTTAGTGATGCCATTCAGGCTAACTAATGTCCCTGCTACCTTTTAGAGTTGCATGAACCATATATTCAGACAATAGCTTCAGAAGTTTGTGTTAATCTTTTTTGATGATATGTTGATTTTCAGCAGGAGTTGGGATGAGCATATGAGACATTTGGAGGTCCTAAGCATTTTGGAGAATGAGTCCCTCTATGCCAAAGAGTCCAAATGTGACTTTGGCATGACTAAGCTTCTTTATCTAGGTCATATCATTAGTGTTGATGGTGTTAGAGTGGATCCAGAGAAGATTAAGGCGATAGTTGATTGGCCACCACCTACAAACCTTACACAGCTTAAGGGCTTCTTCGGGCTATGTGGTTTTTACAGGAGGTTTGTAAAAGGCTTGTCACAGACAGCTGCACCATTGATAGATGTAACTAAAAGGGGAGCCTTTGTGTGGACTGATACAACTCAGTAGTGCTTTGATCACTTCAAACACTTGATGTCTACCTGCCCTATGTTGGCAATCCCCAATTTCTCTAAGCCGTTTGAACTAGAGTGTGATGCTTCAAGAGAGGGGATAGGGGAAGTCTTGATGCAGGAGAAGCACCTGATTGCATTCAAGAGTAGGAAGTTGAGAGGTGTAGAGAAGAGTTACTCGGTGTATGACTGAGAAATGTTGGCCATTATGCATGGATTGGCCAAGTTCATGCCTTATCTGCAAACAAAGATATTCATCCTACTAGAAATGTAGAGCAATCTCTTGGACTGTTCTTTTGTTATGTAATACACTATTTCCACTGTAACTGACTGTTTCTGCCAGACAAGCTAATTTTCTCAATATCCTCAACATCAAGATTGCTTACATAAGTAAATACAAAGCATCTTACTCATTACAAGCAAGCAACAAGTTAGGAGTACAATTGACATCAATGGCAACACAGATATGTTGACATCAATGACAACATGGATTAGGCACATACTTACAACAATCTCCCCCTTTGTCATTGATGGCAACATATGATGTGAAAAACTATAAAGACCATCAAGACATGATTCTCGCCCTTTCTCTTTACACATCTGCACTCTTTTCTTTTATGAGTTTTTCACATGATTTCTCTCCGCCTTTAACATTAAAGGCAAAGGGCGCATACTTGCACTTTGCTGCTCTGATGAAATTTGAACTTCTGCAACCTACTCTTTTGTCATCATTTAGCTACTCCCCCTGAGAGGTAGCTCTTAGAACATCAATCCAGATCAAAGAGTGAATCTTTGGGCACCACTAGATTGATGCATTCCTTTGCATCTTAGTACAGAGTTGGAGGGATAATGACCCCTAATTTATCCCTGAGATACTCAAAAGTATCTTTAGGCAGAGGCTTAGTGAAAATATCTCCAATCTAATCCTTGGTGGACACATATTCCAACTTAACTTCATTCTCTATCACCTTTTCCCTCAATAAGTGATACCTGATAGATATATGCTTTGTTCTTGAGTGCATCACTGGATTCTTGGAAATATTTATGGCACTTGTATTGTCACACAAGATTGTAATTAGATCTTCATAAGCAACTCTTATATCCTTCAAAGTTTGCTTCATCCATAACACTTGAGTACAACAACATGCTACTGCAATATACTCTGCTTCTATTGTTGATAACGAGATTGAACCTTGCTTCTTGCTCAGCCATGAAACCAATCTATTTCCCAAAAAGAAAGCAACTCCACTTGTACTTTTTTTGTCATCAACATCTCCTGCCCAATCAGCATTTGTATAATCACTAAGAGTAAAATCATTATCCTTTGGATACCATAAGCCATGATCCAGAGTGCCTTTTAAATACCTCGAGATTCTCTTTACTGCCATCACATGTGATTCTCTTAGATCAGCTTGAAATCTTGCAACAAGACAAACTGCATACATAATATCAAGTCTAGTTTGAGTTAGATAAAGTAATCCTCCAATCATGGATCTGTACTTTTTTTGATCAGTCTTGGGTGATTCATCAGTTTTGCTCAATTTGCAACCAGTCACTATGGGAGTACATACTGATTTAGAGTCTTCCATCCCAAATTTACTTAACGACTCTTTCACATACTTATACTAAGATATGAAGATTCCTTTATCTGATTGATTTATTTGCAGACCTAGAAAGAAATTCATCTCACCAAACATAGACATCTCAAACTCTTTCTGCATTTCACCAACAAATTTCATACACATACCTTCATTTCCACCAACGATGATATCATCAACAAAGACTTCAACAATGAAGATTTGATCACCATTAATCTTGAAATAAAGATTAATGTCAGTAGTGCCTTTATTGAAACCTAACTGCAATAAGTACTTATCCAACCTTGCATACCAGGCCCTAGGAGCTTGCTTGAGTCCATACAACGCTTTCTTCAATCTTCATACCATATCACCTTGATTTGATAGTTGGAATCCTTTTGGTTGCTCAATGTAGACTTCCTCTTCTAACTCACCATTCATGAATGTAGACTTCACATCCATCTGATACACCTTAAAATCTTTGTGAGCTACAAATGCCAGAAACATTCTGATTGCTTCAATCCGAGCTACTGGAGCAAAAGTCTCTTCAAAATCTATCCCTTCAATTTGAGAATATCCTTTGCACACAAGCCTTGCTTTATTCCTTACAACTTCTCCATTTTCATTCAGCTTATTCCTGAAGACCCATTTGGTTCCAATAACATTTTTGTTAGCAGATCTAGGAACTAATTCCCAAGTTTCATTTTTCTCTATCTGTATTAGTTCTTCTTTCATTGCCTTAACCTAATTTTCATCATTGCAGGCTTCATTCACATTTTTTGGTTCAACTGTAGAGAGAAGACAATAATTCACTTATTCTTCTACAACTCTTTTCCTTGTCAGTACTCCTTTCTCTTTGTCTCTAATAATTTGATCTTCAGAGTGATTGATTCTTACATACCTAGGAGTCTTAGCAATTTCCAGAGCCTTTTCTTCTTCACTTTGATTGTCTTCTTGTTCAACTTTTTCTTCATAAGTTATATCAGTAGGTTCATTTGACTCATAGCCACTATGATTTGATGTTTTTCTTTTTCCTTCATCCACCTTCACATTTGCACTCTCCACAATCTTTTTCAACCTTTTGTTGTAGCACTGGTAAGCCTTACTCTTGGTAGAGTATCCAAGGAAGATTCCTTCATCACATCTTGCATCAAATTTCCCTAAGTCTTCATCTCTTCTGATATAGCATTTGCTTCCAAAGACTTTGAAGTATCTTACTGTTGGAATTCTTCCATACCACAATTCATAAGGGGTTTTAGTGCCATTACCTTTCACTTGAACTCTGTTTTGAATGTAGACAACGGTATGTATAGCTTCTTTCTAGAAGACCACCAACAGGCCTCCTTGCTTCATCATTGTTCTAGTAGCTTCTTGAACTATCTTGTTCTTCCTTTCCATAACTCCATTTTTCTGAGGAGTTCTAGGTGCAGACAACTATCTTTTTATTCCTTGTTCTTCATAGAAAATGTTGAATTCATTCGATGTGAACTCACTTCCTCTATCAGACCTCAAGCATTTGATTTTAAGTTCTATTTTATTTTCAACCATTGCTTTGAAGGATTTGAACTTCTCTAGGGCTTTTGATTTGTCTCTTAGAAAAGTAACCCAAGTCATTCTAGAATAATCATCAATAAGCAACATGAAGTACCTGTCACCTTGTAGATGTCTTATCCTTGTAGTACCACATAGATCTATATGAACTAGATCCAAAAAACTGGCAAAAAATTGCTCTTTACTCTTGAAACTTGTTCTTGTCTGCTTCCCCAACTAACATTCCTTTCAAATAGTATTGGAGGGTTTCACAAGTCTTGATAAATCTCTTACAGTCTGACTTGAACTTATCTTTATCAGATTATCAAAATTTATATGACACAAACTTCTATGCCACAACCAACTTTCATCTGCTTGGGCAAATAAACAATAATCATTAGTTCCTCTTAATTGATAGATGTTGCCTTTGGTCTTCTTACCAGTAGCAATCATAGTTCCAGAGCTTTCTATTATCTTGCATCCATTTTCTTTGAATCTTAGATCATAACCTTTGTCACACATCTGACCAACACTCAAAAGATTATGCTTTAAACCCTTCACATAGAGAACATTGTCAGTGTTATGCTTTCCATCAAATGAAATAGATCATTTTCCACAAATCTTACCAGCCACATTATCTCTAAACCTAACCAGTCCTCCATCATATTTCTCCAAACTTACAAACTTACTTTTGTCACCGGTCATGTGATGCAAACATCCACTATCAATAATCCATTCATCCTTATCTTTATCAACTTGAACAACCAAAGCACTTTCTTCCACTGGTTTCTCTTCCTTCACACAACTACCAGGATTAGTAGACATAGGTTATTCTTTAATAGAAATAAACAAACATTCATTTGCACTAGTACTAGCATCATCAGATTCATCATCGGTCACACCTTCATCATCAAAATCTCTAACATAGTAGCATTTCTTTGAAGCTCTAGGCCTGTTCTCAAATCTTTTTCTATTCCTTTCAATTCTTTCAGGACATCTGGAAGCATAATGACCTACTTTACCACATGAGAAACATTTGCAAGGTAATTTTCCTTTGAACTTACCAGAACCTCTTTGTAGTCTATCAACAAAGTTGGCTTCAATTTCATCAAGCTCATCATTAGCGTCTACCTTGTACTTTTCTGCTCTGGAGATCTTTTCTGAAGTACTAGCTTTGAAAGCAGTTTCTACTTTTGGCAGAGCATCACCAAACTCTCTCATTTCAAAAGCAGTAATCTTACCAAGCAACTGATCCTTGTTAATCTTTTTCACAGTCATTATTTCTTCAATTGCAGCTACCTTGTGAGTATAGGATTTAGGTAGTGACCTAAGAATTTTCATCACAACTTTAGTTTCATCAATAGTTCCTCCCATACCTTTGATTCTAGTAACAAGTTCATCAACCTTTTGCATGAAGGATATTATGTTTTCATCTTCTCCCATTTTAAGACCTTCATATTTGGCTTTCAGTCCCTACAATTTGGCATTCTTTACAGAATCATCTCCTTCATATAGATTACTCAACGTATCCTAGACTTCTTTAACATATTCATAAACCATGACCTTTATTAAATCAAAGTTAGTCAATGCACTTAGTAGAGCGTCTTTGGATTTTATATTTAACTCATATTCTTTGACTTCATCTTTAGTTGTCAGACCATTCTCTAAAAAGGTATATTCAACCTGTGTCGCTTGCCATACTTTATAACCAATACAAAGCAGATGGCTTTTCATGCGAATCTTCGAAGATACATAATTCGTCCCATCAAACTACAGAGACTCCTTTTTGTAAGACATCCTGGATCTACCTCAAGCTGTTAAGCTTACCACCAAGGAACCTTGTTCTGATACCAATTGTTGAAATACACTAGACAACTGAGAGGGGGGGTGAATCAGTTGTCACAAAAACTTAGATTCATATGAATATCAAACCATCAACAACTTAATTGCTTATAATTAGATTTAACCATGAAAGCATGAAACCATAAACTTAATCACAGTCACATATCCAACATAGTAGACACCAGATTTTTTACGTGGAAAACCCTAAATAAGAAAAACCATGGTGGTTGTTAGCCCACAGAAATATGAGTTATAACAATACCAAAAAATAGAGGTTCACTACCTACAGGGCTCACTGCCCAAATTTCTCACTACAAAGAATGGCTCATTGCCAAAGGGTGGCTCACTGCCAAGGGGTGGCTCACCTTCCAAAGTGGTGAATTGATTAAGTAGCATCTACTCCATGCCAGGATTCAGTTCCATTGAAGCACGATATAACTCCTCTGCTATTCTCTTTCACACCTTCACACTTATCTCTTCATATTCGCACACACACACCATTTTCGCAACTCTATTACATGCTTTTATACAATTCATCAACCTTGGAATGTACATCAAGGTTGGCATTACATTCATCAACCATTGAAACATTCTCCAAGGTTGGCATTACAAAACATACACACAAATAGGTCTAGACCTATTACAAAATTTAGCTAAGGAAAGATGTAGAGAAGTATGATGAACACACCATGCCTTAGCTGGGACTCAAATGTAATCCTCCATGCCACAACAGGCTTCTACAATCTTCAATGAATCTCTGCAAATAGTGAAATCAACCAAGTCGGCCAAGACTGGAGTTAACACTAGGTCTTCTAGGAACATTTTTCTTTCATGATCCAAAATTCTCTTTGCAAACCAAACCAAAAGTAGGAACATGATCAGGAGACATCTACAAACACATTGTAATCACTAGGAACAACTGCACGATCTCTAACCACTCTGTCAAGAAGATTCTTCAAACTAGAGCACAAGAACAACATTGTCAGCCACTGTCATAAAAGAAAAGATAGCTTGTGGACCACCAAATCATAAACCATTGGAGTTGAAAGCACTTAACATCATCTTAGACTTAACTCTAGAACCATAAATCAAAATACTTCAATGCGGAGGAATGCAGAGCATAATACTTTCTCCCCGTCTTTGCCAAACATACATAAAAAGCTATTTTCACTCTGGTGAACATAACTCACTCAATTCTTCATATCAGAGGCTCAAGCTCAGAACATAGCATCTTCAGCTGGACTTCTAAATAAATTCCAATCCATAGACAAAGATATTCATCCTACAGGAAATGCAAAGCAATCTCTTGGACTGTTCTTCTGTTATGCAATACACTGTTTCCACTGCAATTCACTATTTCTGTCAGAGAAGCTAAGTTTATCAATATCCTCAACATCAAGATTGCTTACATAAGTAAATACAAAGCATCTTACTCATTACAAGCAAGCAACAAGATAGGAGTACAGTTGACATCAATGGCAACACAGATATGTTGACATCAATGACAACACTGATTAGGCACATACTTGCAACAAGAGCATCCGGGTCCACAGGCAATCCCACATCACCCAAAAATATGTGTATGTTTTTGTTAAGGGAAAATTGGATCTAAATAAATAATCAATATAATAATATCAATGATACCCAAAACTCAATGAAATAATGAACCAAAGAGATCAATCAAACAATGAACAATACAAATCAAACCTCTTTTAATTCATAGCTTCCATTGATCGCCTATCACAAATGATCTTGTCTATGAATATGGCCCTCAGAAGGTGCACTTCCTTGCTATGATTCCAAGATGTTCAAATGGGAACAACTATGATAGTTTCACCATGAAGATGAGCTTCACAACAATGATAGTGATCTAGTAATGAGTGTGATCACAAGCAATGAAGGAATTGGTGCCAAAGGCGCACTGTAATTCTTGCAGAGTAAGTTTACTTAAAGCTTGGATGAATGAAATGGAATAATAGGGTTGTACTTATAGACTTGAGAGAGAGAAGATCAACGATATAGAAAGAACGAGAAGATCAATGGTATAGAACGGTTGAGGAACGTGCACGAATAAGAAGAAGACAAGTGTCACACAAAAGCTATTTTATTTGAGTTAACTACTTTCTTTTCTAAAGATAAGACATGCTTTTCATAAATTAGAAAGCTTTTTTCTAATTTAAGAGATATTGATAAAAACAAGGTTGATTGAGTCAGTTAACTCAACTTGAGATTTGCTTTTGCATGATTTGAGAGAAATTAAATAATAAATTATTTAATTTTGTGTGCATGAAGAATAAGACTTATTTTTAGAAGATTTGGAAGATATTTGAAGAATTAGAAGATAAGAAAGCAAATTAAATAAATAAATTTATTTAATTGTTTGTGCATGATTTAGAAGAATAAATAAAATATTTGATTGTATTTTATTTTTAGAGATAGAGAGGTTCTAAATAAATTTGATTTGATTTATTCAAATTTGGAAGAATGATTTTTATTTTAATTAAATAATTAAGAATTATTTAATTGATTGGAAGAATTTAATTAAATAAAGGATTTTATTTAATTTTGACTTTAGAAGAGGTAATTAAATATTTTGATATTTAATTAACTTAGACGAATATGAATCGAATAAATAAATTTGTTTATTTATTTATTGATAGAAGAATTAGAATGAAATAAATATTAAGAATATTTATTTAGACCGAGTCGTGTCATTTTTAGGCGTATACATTTTGCCCCTCTTTGATGCAATGCAGTTTACAGCGTTGCTTCAAAGAAGCTAAGGTATGGATAGAAGAAAGAGATGGCAATGGAAAGAGAGGATGAGGATGCCCCCTCGGGAGATTGGACGGGGAGAGAGATTCAAGGGTGCGAGACAGACAATCTCACGATGAATAAGGTTGGGGTGAAGAAATTGGTTGAAGAAAGAGCTGAATGATATGCGATGCAAGATAAAATGATAACACACACAAGCAAGCAAGCAAGTATGCACAAATGATACAAGAACAAACAAGGTATTGCCCCTATCCAGCTGTAAACCAACGATATACTGATAACGATATATTACAGTTTTGTCATGGCGGGGAATGATATATCCCTAGACCAACATGACAGGCGTGTTGTCATGGCGGGGAACGATAGATCCCTAGAGCAAACATGAAGGATAGTGTCTGGTTTCAGGAAATGAAGCATGTCGTGTAAGATGCATGTGTTGGTCTGATTTCGACAATGCAACATCCTGTATAAGACAATTGATTGATTAACTGATTGAGTTGGTTTACGACTAGACAAGGATCAAGACCACTGATTGTGATTGGATCATTTGACAAGATTGACTTTGACTTGATTGGTATGGATTAAGGATGGACCTTGCACTTGGATCACTGCTCAGACTGATCAGATAAGGATGAAAGATACGATGAGAGATAGAATAGATAGAAATTTGATTGATAGAAGAATGACTCGAATGGAGGAATCATAAACATTTGATACTCTGCATGGATGCGAAATGCAATTGGATATGAGTGGATGCAAATGGTTTTTTTGACATCTTGATAGTGCAAGTATTTTGAAGTGCTTATTTCATCATTGGGCTTTTTTTGGTACTTTTTCTAAATGTTGTAAATAAATACAAGTATCTAGGTATAATTGAACTGAGATGACCTGAGTATTGCTTACATGGTTTTTGATTTAGCAAGTTAATACAAGCATCGAGGTATAATTAAACTGAGATGACCTGAGTATTTCTTACGTATCAACAGGCAAGGATTGCCCCCTTTCATGTTAGACCTTTGATGTCCTCGATGATCTTTTTCCGATCATGTCGTTAGACAAGGCATCACATTACTAAAGATTGATCCACAAGCAACAGACAAAGAAAAGAATCGTGCCCCCATCATAGCATCTCTAGCTTTTGGCATCCTTGAGTAACATAAAAAGACATGATAACAAAAATCAAGACTCTGTAAGTTAACATGACCATAAACACAAAACATTTTTGCATTTAGATGTGTTTTTCTTGCCATAATTTAGATAGAATCAGTCTGAGTGCTTTAGGTGCTTGTTTGCTTTGCCTCAGATAGGTTGATGTACTGCATCAAAAATTTCTGCTTGAAAAGTAGATTTTTGCTTGTGCTTGCTTGTCTGGTGAAAGATTCCACGATCCTTATTGGTGAGATGGACCCTAAGGGACTGACCTAGTGCCTCGGGGGCTCATTACTAAATGGCCTTGCCTACGTAACAACGCAGAGGCAACGTAGTTTGGGGTGAACCCTAATGGACCTAAGACCTAGGCGATAGAAAGTGGCATGGACTCAGATAGATAGAAGGACTAGACATGCGATGGATGGGACAATGGAGCCTCGGGGGCGCATTTGAATAATGGCCTTGCCTACATGACAATGTAGAGGCAACGTAGTTCATGGACTTGGACCATGGGTATACTGATGACAGACGCTAAGCTAGGCTGACACTGTGGATAGGATATGTGATAAAACCTTGGTTGACAAGGCAACAAAGAGACAGAGTATCAAGCCATGATAGGTTATCGTTAGGATTTTATTATGGAACAGATATGGATCAAATGGGACACGAGTGAAGGAAGAATGGACACAAGGTGATTGGTTTCCCAAAGATGGAGGAAGCGGTTTATCACAAGTAACTCCTATTTACTAGGTTTTCACCACTTGCTTTTATTTGCATGAAAGCTAGAAAGTATGCATGACACCTGTTTGCCAGGTTTTCATCATGATACCTATCTAAGGCACTTGTTTGCCAGGTTTTCACCAAAGGATGATTTTTGTTGTATTTTTCTGATTTTTTAAATTTTTTTGTATTTTTTTATATTTTTTTTTATATTTTTTTTTTGTATTTTTTGTATTTTTTTGTATTTTGTGCCCCCCTTACATTGGGGTTCTCTTAGGTATAGAACCGGTGAAGATGCATGTTGTTGATTGGGTCATCGAATAGCTCACCTTCCGATGTTACTAACTGATATGCCTCCGATCCATAAGCAACCATGATCACATAAGGCCCAAGCCAGTTGGGTTCAAACTTGCCTTTCTTTTCTCGATCCTGTTGATTGAGGGGGTTCTCCTTAAGTACTAGATCTCCAACTTTAAAGACTCTTGGGCAGACTCTGTGGTTGTAACTTTGTAACATCATTTATTGATATGCCTTGAGATGGTCAAAGGCTTTCTGTCTCTTTTCCTCTAGCAACTCTAGTTCTTGCAATCTAGAAACTCTGTACTCTTCATCTATTATGAGACCTTTTAATGACGCCCTGAGAGATGGTAACTAGACCTCGATGGGGAGGATAGCTTCTGATCCATAGACAAGGGCGTAAGGGGTAGCACCTGTGGGAGTGCGTATACTAGTTTTGTAGGCCCACAGAGCGGGATTGAGTTGGATGTGCCAATCACGACCAGCATTGTTGACTGTCTTCTTGAAGAGTTTCAAGATGGTCTTGTTGGATGCTTTTGCTTGGCCATTGCCTTGGGCGTAATAGGGTGTGGAGAAACGGTGTTGGATTTTGAATCGGTCACAGAGTTCTTGGACATCCTAGTTTTTGAAGGGTCTTCCGTTATCCATGATAATGGATGAGGGAATTCCATATCTGTAGATGAGGTAATTAAGGATGAATGAGGAGTTTTGTTTACCTATGATAGTAGTGAGGGGGATGGCTTCAATCCACTTGGTAAAGTACTCAGTGGCGGTTATTATGAATTTGTGGCCGTTGGATGAGGGCGGGTGGATTTTGCCTACAAGGTCAAGTCCCCATTGACAAAAGGGCCAAGGTGTCATTAAAGGTCTCAACTCTTGAGCTGGTGCATGTATTAGGTTCATGTGTATCTGGCACTGCTTGCACTTCTTCACAAATTGATATGAATCTGTTTCCATGTTCGGCCAATAATAACCCAAATGCATGAGTTTCTTAGCTAAGGAAGGACCGCTAGAGTGTGTTTTGCAGATCCCTTCGTGTACGTCTGGTAGGGCGGTTTGGGATTCTTCTTGTTCTAAACAACAGAGTAAACTACCATCTAGACCATGTCGGTATAGGGTGCCAGCAATAATGGTGTAACGATAGGTTTGGTGTATAAAGGTTCGTCATTGGTTTGAAGATAAGTCAGGTGGGAGGGTGTTGTCCTTGAGGTAAGTGTAAACCTTACCATACCAAGGTGAATCAAATGGAGTGGGTTTTAGAAAGATCATAAGTTGGTTGTTGAATTGATTCCACTAAGAACTCGTACCGTGACTCATTCTCTGGGATTTCAAGAAGAGAGGCAATGGTTGCCATGGCATCTGCTGCTTTGTTTTCAATGTGAGGTATCTGCTCAAAAGAGATGATCACAAAGTATTCCTTAAATTCCTCGACCATCCGTTTGAATGGGACAAGCTTCTCATCTTTGGTTTGGTAATCGTCATTGACCTGATTGATCACTAGTTGAGAATCACCATAGACATGTAGCTCTTTGATTTTCCACTCTATTGCCATTTTGAGGCCAATGACCAAGGCCTCATATTCTGCTATGTTGTTTGTGCATGGAAATAATAGATGGTAAGACTTCAGTATGGTGTCGCCATGAGGAGTTACAAACAAGATTCCCACTCCCGATCCATGGTTTGTGTAGGACCCATCAAAGTAAAGTTTCCAGGAGTGTGTTGATATATTGAATAAGGATTTATCTAGAAATTCAAATTACATTGGTGTGGTGTCCTATAGTGGCGCATCTTGTAACTGATCAACAATGACTTTTCCCTTAATAGCCTTTCTGTCTGCATACTCAATGTTGTATTCACTTAGGAGCATTACCCATTTGGCTAAGCGACCTGTTAGAGCTACTTTGCTTAGTAAGTACTTCAATGGATCTATTTTTGCAATAAGTTTGACTGGATGTGCTAGCATATAATGTTGGAGTTTTTGGGAAGCAAAAACTACTGTAAGACATGATCTTTCTATTTGAGAGTATTGCAACTCATAGCCCACCAATGTGCGACTGATGTAGTAGACGACTCTTTCTTTACCTTCATAATCTTATTGTGCTAGAAGGTCCCCAAGAGCTATTGGTGTAGCATATATGTAAAGTAACAATGGTTTCCCTTGGATAGGAGGCATGAGAATAGGTGGATTCATAAGATACTCTTTCAGTTTGTCAAATGCCTCTTTGCATTTCTCATCCCATCTAAATAGAATGTTCTTATGTAGATGACTGAAGGCTTGACACTTGTCTACCAGTTGTGATATGAACCTACGGATTGCTTGTAGCTTGCCCTGTAGAGATCTTAGTTGAGTAAGATTCTTGGGTGGTGGCATGTCCATAATAGCCTTGAATTTGGCGAGGTCCACCTCTATTCCATTTGCTGATACAATAATACCTAAGAGCTTGCCTGAGGTGACTCCAAACACTCATTTCTTTGGGTTCAACTTGACTTTGAATTGTTGTAGTCTCTGAAAGACTTTCTCTAACACATCCAGTTGTGATTCTCTTGTGAGTGACTTTTTCAAGGATATCATCTACATAATCTTCCATGGTGACGTGCATCATATCATGGAATATAGTGGTCATAACATGTTGATATGTGGCTCCTGCATTCTTTAGCCCAAATGGCATGACATTCCAATAGAAATTGCCCCATGGACAAGTAAAAGCTGTCTTGTGCTGGTCTTCTGGTGCTATCCTGATCTGATTGTATCCCAGGAAGCCATCCATGAGAGATAACATGGTATGCCCTGCTGTTAAGTCAACTATGATATCTATTTTTGGCAATGGAAAATCATCCTTGTGGCAAGCTTTGTTTAGATCTCTAAAATCATTGCATAGTCTGACTCGACCGTCAAGTTTGGATACTGGTACTATGTTGGAGACCCATTCCAGATAATCTATAGCTCTGATGAACCCCACATCTAGTAGTTTCTTGAGTTCCTCTTTTACTAGCAGTGCAATGTGTGGATGCATCGTTCTAAGCTTCTGTTTCACTGGTTTCACTCCTGGATCTAGTGGAAGATGATGCAGAATTAGATTTGGATCTAACCTTGGCATATTTGCGTATGACCAAGCAAAATTGACTTGTTTTTTCTTGAAGAATGGTACAAACATAGTCTTTTCTGGTGGGGTTAGAGACTTAGCAAAGTGAATGATCTTAGGCTGTTCCTCTGTTCCAATGTTAACAGGTTCTGTGGGTTCCATAATAATCTGAGACTTCTCCTAGTGCATATCATCAAGGAGAGTGTTAAGCCTTCCATCGTCAGGTGCCATAGTTGGGTTTTCACCATCATATCCAGTTTTTATTTTTATATTTTTATGACTAGAAGGCTTGGCACCCTCTCTGAAATAAGCCATGGTATTAAGTTCAATGGCAAAGCCAGCTTTATGATCTCCTTTAGGTAGGTGGTCCCTAAGTTCCATGTAGTCAATATAGGCATCATCATTTTTGAACATATCTAGTTGCGGGGTTCCTTGTAGATCCCGGTTAATGAGCTCAGGATGCACAAGGGGGAGGGAGTCAGAGGATAGATCTGATTCATTGATAGTTTGAATGGATATGCTAGGAGTATTGGTAGGGAGAGTGTTCGGGATGGTACTTTCCTCCAAATTGTTTATTGTGATAGAACTTGAACCTTCCTCGAAATTTGTATTCTCAGGGATAGGAAAATCACACTCTAATGGTCTATGCAGTAGCATTTGTCCCTCACAGTATGGTCTATAAGTTTGAATGGTGTCAACCTCTTTGTCATCGTAGTAATGCTCTGTCAGCTTATCCCACTCATATTCATTAGAATCTGTGTCACTGTCCTCTTGAAGGGTATGGATCATTTCCACAAGACAAGCATTTGCTTTAGCTTTGCCCTTATCCTTATATCCTAGACCTTTTGTAGTTCTAGCCAATGAGGACGAAGAAGGTTGAATGGGTTCTATAATTCCTTCTTTTCTTAGGCTGATGGGGCCTTATCCTTCATAACCCATTCTGTGTAGGATAGACTCACGTCGCCCATAGATTTCCATTGGGAGATTAGGTGGTTCCTATTGTGTGCTCTCTTCTTCTTCTGTGTAGAGCCATTGTAAGATATCTCTTTCCTTTGTTTCATCTGATAGGGTCTCCCATTTTACAAAGGGAGCTATGGGAGGTGTAGGAGGAGCAGATGGCTTTGGAAAATGCTTGGGTCACCCAAAGGATCTAGGAGATAGAGGCATTTTGGCCAAGTTGAGGCTGTGCTCGATGGAGTATTCCCCTACTCCTGTTTCTTTGATGGTAATTTTATGCTCTTTGGGCTTGGATGAGGAAGCTTCAGAGGTAGAATCATGCTGTGGGGTAGGGGATGTAGATGCTCTATTGTTGGGTATGATGCAATTAGGTTTTGAGAGGATAGAGTTGTAATGCTGAAAGCGGTCAGGATCACCTTGGATGGTGACCTGCTTGTCGTTATGAGGGAATTTTATGCATTGGTGATAGGTAGAAGGCACAACTTTCATGGCATGAATCCATGGTCTACCTAGGAGAATATTATAGGCTAGCTCCCTATCTAGGACTTGGCACACAACGTCTTTTATCACCGGTCCCACTTGTAGGGGTAATACCACTATTCCTTTTGTAGTACTCTCCTCTTCATCATAAGCTTTGATAGTAATCTTCTTCCTTGGATCGACTGCATTTTCAGAGAACCCCAATGTAAGGACTAGCTTGAGCGTGCAAATATTTAAACCAGCTCCCCCATTAATGAGAACCCTCTTGATGCGGTGCTTATGGATGAAGGTGATGATATGTAAGGGGGTGTTATGAGGTTGAGACACTGAGAGGTCATCTTGTTCGGTAAATGATATGGTACTAGAGGAAGTGAGACTTCCTACCATTGCTTGAAACTCCTCTTGGGCCAAGTTCGTGGGTATAGTGGTTTCCACTAAGGCTTTATCGAGAATCTCCTTGTGGGAAGGAGATAGATGCAACAACTCTAAGATAGAAATGTGGGAAGGAGTCTTCTGTAGTTGGTCTATGACACTATACTGATGGGAGATGGACTGAGAAGGTGATGACCTTGGAGGGAGGGTATTCAACGTGACCTTACCACTACGGGTGATGATACTGCAATCAGTTCTGTTGGGCTCTGATTGCTGGTTAGACGTAACCACATTGATTTGTGGGACATGCTCTCATATGCAATTGATGGTATAATCAAATGGTACACTTGCGTAATTAGCATTACTATTCCCATTATTCTGATTTTGCCTGTTGCGGTTGTTGTTGTTGTTGTTATACGGCCTGTCATGATTGAGAAGTGGATCTTTGTAAGCCACATGCGTCTCATTAGAAGTATGTTGTTGAGCACCTCCTTGATTTTGATCAAGTATGTCTTGAATAACATGTTTGAGATGGATACAATTGTTGGTTGTATGTCCTCTTCCTCTATGATACTCACAAAAGTCGGTGTCTTTCCAATAGTGAGGTTTTATTTGAGGTTCATAATCACTTGTTGGTGGTAGAGTGATTTCATTGTCAGCCAATAGCTTCCTTAATGCGAATTCTTGGGACTCACCCAGCGGTGTGAACTTTCACCTTAGATTTGAGTTGAACCATGGTCTTGGCTCCCGAGAGAATGTTTTGTTGGGCATAACATTGCTTGCCTCTCCTTTGAGAGTGAATATTGGTTGTTGTTTGGGAGCCGCCACCTTGGTATCAACTACTCCATCATTGACGACATTTTTATTCTTAGTCCAAAACATTGATTTGTCAGTCATGTAGTTGGAGGTAGGTGTGTCCTTATATAACTTGATTTGTCCCTTGGCGATCATAGCTTTCTCGATGAACAATCCCATTTCAATGACCTTCGAAAATGAGGTAGGACAATGAATTTGTATTTGATAGTTTAGATCGGAGTTGAGGTTGTGGACAAACATCTCCATTAATTGCTTCTCAGGTACATCATATGAGCATTTTCTTGCTAGTTGTCTCCACCTTTGTAAGAAGGAGGTGAATGATTCACCACTCTTTTGCTTGGTATTGCATAGATCAAGCATGGAGACTTCATGTTCAATATTGTACGAGAAGTGTACAATGAATTTGTTGACTAACTCATCAAAAGTTTTGATACCTAGTGGGAGTCTTGAGAACCACTCCATGGCTTGACTACCTAGAGATCTAGGGAACAGTCTTATTAAGAAAGTCTCATTGTGAGCTACTTCCATGCATTCTACATTGAATTCCCTAATGTGATCTCTAGGGTCCCCTTTCCCTTTGTACTTGTCAAACTTAGGGACTTCGAATCGAAAGGGGAATGGTATCATGTTCAAACTTTTATCAAAGGGGTACAGTGCACGACCAGACAAGGATCAAGACCACTGATTGTGATTAGATCATTTGACAAGATTGACTTTGACTTGATTGGTATGGATTAAGGATGGACCTTGCATCTGGATCACTGCTAAGACTGACTAGATAAGGATGAAAGATACGATGAGAGATAGAATAGATAGAAATTTGATTGATAGAAGAATGACTCGAATCAAGGAATCATAAAAGTTTATTTATTTATTGATAGAAGAATTATAATGAAATAAATATTAAGAATATTTATTTAGACTGAGTCATGTCATTTTTGGGCGTATACAATTTTATTTACAATTTTGGTTTTTATTTACTGTTCTTGGCATCTCACTATAACAGGAAGCTTCCAATCTGGATTAATTTGCAGAAGTGATGATTTATCTAGATGTTCAGTCAATAGTTTCACCGAGACAATTAATTTTAATAATACATGAAGACTGGAGCCAAACCATTTCAAAGGGATGTTCATGACTACATTTCTCTCAATGTGACAAGTTTTCATGGTATGATTCTTTACCAGTTGAGAGGAATTAAAACTTCATGTTTTAGCCCAGTAGATTACTGAAACAATTAATTTTGGAATTTAATAAAAGCTAGAGAAAAATGATTTTGCAGGGAGCTTCAAGAGGTTATTCCATGTAATGTGGCTAGTTTTTAGGTGATGATATGTACCCATTCAAAAGTTATGTAAAATGTCATTTTTTCATGCTTTTCTGATGTTTGGTGTTGGTCTCATGAATTCATTTTTGCATCTTGTTGAAGTCGTATAATATTTTTCCTCTCCATTTCATTCTCTATGCTAAATCAAGGACATTATACAATTTTTTTTTTGCTGCAAGGCATGCATAATTGTTTCTATTGGTTGTCAATGTTTGACAAAATTCCTTTCTAAGGATAATTTGAAAGGTTCAATCATTTGAAAGAAATTTATTAAGTATGAAAATTATGTGGTGGAAAGATTGACATGACACATGAATTCTTTGACAAAGGTAAACTTGTTTGTTATTTTAAGGCACCATAACAAGGAGGTGTGGATAAAAGTTAAGTTTATTTTAAAATCTTCATAAAAAAGGAAACTTCCCATGAGAAGCTAAAATATGTTTGAAAATAAGAAAATATTCAAGGAGAAGAAGAGCATGGGAGTTGGAAGAGAGGTGCAAAAGACCACTTCTATTGTTGTTTAAAAGTTACCCAAACCAAATAGAAGAAAAAAACACCAAAAGATAGAGTGGTGGCATTGAAAATTTGGAGTCGCGCATGCAAAATGCCCAAGACAGAAGTAAAGTGTTGGAATTTGAAAGGTAAAGAGAAATATTTAGGACCCAAGAGAGAAAGTTAGCCTACCAAGAAAAGAGAAGGGGGTGTCAAAAGAAGAAGGAGAAAGGCATGACAGAGAAGAAGTATTGAAGCTTCTAGTTGTAGTTTGATAGCACTAAACAGAGGAGAGAAAAGAAATAAAAGAGGCAACGACTGAAGATTGGAAAGAATGAGTAGAGAGAAGGAAGATAACTTTGTATAACAAAGTTCTGGGATGAGTTGTAAGACCACATAGTCTGAAGGGGTATTAAAATGGTGAAATAGCTAGATGAGAAGCCTTGTGAGAGAAGCAAGCTACAAGAAATTTTGTAGCATTTTTTTGTAATGTATGTTGTTTGCTACTACATGCAGCCGATAAAATGATGCAAATTTAATTTTGTCATGAATTTTGCTTCCATTGTGTTGTGTTGGCTACGTGATCGAGTAGTTTGATGATACTGTTTCAAGTATGAGCAATAAGTGTTGTCATTGATGTCAACACCTAAGGTCAGCATCCAAGGAAGTTACTTGGTTAAGTTGGAACAAGTGTTTGTCTCCCAGAATAGTGCAATGTTTTACTTCGCATTTCCTCAACATTGAAGACCAGACTGTGAGATTGGGATATGATTTAGAGAAGTGTTTGAAGATACTAATTCCTGAGTTTGGTGGTCCACAACGCTATACAACGAAAGATCTATTCACCAATTTGAAGACTGATTTTGATAATGTATGCAGAGTGATAGGGAGAAAGTGTTGTGCTCTACACTTCTCCGCAGATTGGAATTTAACCTTACAGATCTGGATTTAAGCTTAGAAATTCCATAGATATCCTCATTCCAGAGGGTTTATGATTTGGTGCTCCGGAAGACAAGTTTGTGTTGTTATACTTTAGAAGAAAGTTGTTGAGTTCAGGTGATATTTGTTGTCTTCAGTAATCTCCAAGTGAGATCTGTTGTGGATGGATTTATTGGCTCTCATGTGAACTTATGTTGTGTAGAGGAAAACTAATGTGTTGTAGACTTAAACAAAATCTAGGGTTAAACCTAACTGAACAATCCACTCTATCATTGCATTCCTACATTGAATTATCGACCAAGGAGCGCAAGCCTATGATGATGCTCGCACTATATATGCCTTCAAGACTCATTTCTATCTTAAACTAACTCATACAGACTTATTCATCAACTTAATTGATTGAAGTTCACAAAATGAAAGAACAACAAAAATAGTTAAAAACCTAGTTGCTATGGGTACCCTCAACATAAGCTGAAGATAGCTATATTCAACAAAGAATTACAGAATTAAATTGAAATACACAAAATGATAAAAGAATTGACACTAACCTCTGGAGGACTTCAATTATGTGTTCTATTCATGAATCATAATTATCAGAAATAGCAATCGCGATTTCTTACTTATTTCACAATGCAACGTATCAGATATCATGAAACAGTTTAACTAGAAATGCATAAATAAATAAGGAAATCTGTAAAGTGAGGGTTAGTACCTTGAGTGGCTAGCTCAGGGAACTATCTCACTTAATCTGGAAACTAAATCTACTTCAGATTCTCATATATTTCCCATCACACACAGTTGAATTCAATTCATATCAAAGACATAATCTTCTTCAAATTTTATTCAAAATCAAAACTTGTCTGGAATAACTGATAACTGTAAAAATAGAGTAACGACTATATAGATAGAAAGTAAAAATAACAACTAACTAATCAACGAACTCATCCCCTAACTTATACAAAAGTGGGAGAGTTGTATGCGGTCTTCCAACTAACTGTGATCATCAATTCATCCCTAGATATCAGGATATAGTTTTGAGATCAACTTATTAATTATCTAGAATAAAGGAAACAGAGTCCTATTCGAACATAAATCCCACACAATGGCTCATGAATGAAAACACATAAGTTGCGGTTAGACTTCTAGAACAAGTCTTCTTCTTCTCTTGCATTTATTTTTCCATGATGACTGTGTTCATCTCCATCGATCTTCACTTCTGGCAGTTGGACTGCACTTTAATCAATTCCCATGTTCTACAGTCTGCTGCAATTACTCCTTCTCGGATGCTATGTCTTTGCTGCACAAGGTTAATTATCCAACATATATACACAAAATAACATTTCATATTAAACTTATGAAATCCTATCTATATTACATGCATATCAATAATTTAAATCATCCACTTGATAATATAACCACCATATTCCATTTATTAGCATAGGTTTAAAGTCTTTGAGAAGTATATGTGAAACAACATATAATAAAGGTAATGTCTGTAAGGTTCTTGCAGAATCATGTGAAAAGGTCTTTAAAAGCATATAAAAACATTATAAAAGTAAGTCAATATTTCAACCCAACATTTCCCCCCAACTTAAACTTTTGCTTGTCCTTAAGCAAAACCAAGGAACTAACATTTAGGGCAGAAGGTTATAATGCAAAATAGTTTTTCTGAGGTCCATGTTTTATTTGACTCCTCCTTGTTTGAGATAAAATCCATTGTGACATGCAAGTCTCTCCATCTTATTTAGCTCAGCATGCCTATACTTATCACTTCTCCCTCCTATCCAGTGTGGCACTGGGTAGAGAAGGATAGGAGGCTGATAAGTAAGATGCAACCATGCTACTCCCTTTTGCTCTAAGATCTGGATGTACCTGCATAACCTCTCAAACATATTCATGAAGCTGTGGAAAAAGTGGGGTTCCTTCTTTTACAATTCTGGAGTTAGGCTATTCCACCTGTTCTATACATACCTTTGACAATTCTGAATGATGGACACTGCTAATCTCTATATCCTCCTGTGATCCCTGAGTCTTAAATCCATGATTACCTTACCTGAAACTTTATGAGAAATTAATGTTAGCCATTGGGTCAGGATCACTTCAGGTTCTAAGGCTTCTTTCCTAATTGGCAGTGGCTCCTTCTTTTCCTGCTCCTCATACTGGTCCATTAGTTCTCCCCTGAGTTGTTCATTTTTAAAGTATGACATTAGTGCTCTGATCTATAGGTCTCCAACATAAATGTAGGGGTTCCATTCTGTGTCCTCATCCATTAGGTAATTATGAAGATAGTATTCACACAACTGGTCATGTTCTTCTAGACTGACCTCTTTGAAATATTTGCAAAAAACGTGCCTTGAATGCAATTCAGGTTGATTATGGATAAATCTATTAAACTGAAAACTAAGGAATTTCTCTTTCAGAAACAATGCATAAACCCTGGGTAGAGGTCTACATCCAATGATTTGCTTGGCTCTATCAATAACCTCTGCCAGACGATACTCCAACCTTTTGATTATCAAATCCTTTTCTGCAATTGATGCATTGAGACTATGTTTCTCTTTTTCCCAATTCTTTTTTTCTTGCTTAGTCTTATTAGTCAATTTCATTAGTTCAAAACCCAAAGATAGGGTAGTATGGTACTCTGAGGTATTTGTCATAGGAGGTTGGAGAGTAAGTACTTCTTCCTCAATTTTTGTTTTATTTTTAGCTAATTGTGCCAACAAATCTAAGTTAGAACCATGGCCATAAGTCTAGATCTTCTCCTCCAACTCCTGAATCCTTTTCTCTTTCTCTTTATCTTTCTCTTCATAACCTCTTACCTGTTCCTCCAGTTGTCTTATTCTGTCCAAGGCTTCTTGAAGTTCCTGATATCTCTGTCCTCTAATAATTCCTTTTCTTTTTCAACATTTTCATCATTTCTTTCTCTAGGAACATCAAAAACTTCTTTAACAGAATCATCAGACATAGGTTTACCCATCTTTCTTGCAGTAAACAAATCTTCTGACATAGAATCAGAAGAAGAAATGTACTTTCTTTTCCTTGCAGGCATATTAATATTTTCACAGATATTTGCAAAGACATCCTCAAGAGGGTTTTCTCCTCTATCTGAATCTAGATTCAGAGGAGTTGGATCATTGTCTTATTGGCCTATATTTTTGTCCTCTCCTCCCTATTTCTCAACAACTTTTTCTTTGGCATCTTGCCTCCTTAACCTACCTGAGCGTCTAGGAGTGACTATTTCCTACTTATCTGCCTTTTTCCTCCTTTTATTGTCCCCCTTCTTCCTCTTTTCCCCCTTCTTCCTTCTTTTGTTGCACTCTTGTGTTTGCTCACTCCCTTCCTACTCTTCTTTTCCTTACCAAATGTTGAAGGAGTGGTTCTTTTAGTTTTAGGGGCAGATGTTGAGGGTTCTTGAGCTGATACAGACCTAAACTCTAGAGGGTTCTCATGTTGTGGCTCTTCCTGCTTAGTTTCAAAAGGCGGCTCAGGCTCATATGGAATCTCATCTTCTGGTTCTGGTGCCTCTAAAAGTGTTGAAATGTCTACATATTGTTTAAAAGCTTCCCACCCAATATGTGGGTACTGAATCCTTAAACTCCTCTTTATTGGCAGAGCTATTAAATAATGGTGGGGAAGAGTGGTGTCTGCCTATTGTCTCTGATATTCTGAAGACATCCTTTTCAACATAGTATACAGATAATTTGGAACATTGACAAGCTTTTCATGTCGTAAATGGTTGAGCAATTTAAGATGTGCAGTATATAACATATTGTATTTACCATCATAGGTAATATACTTGATAATATAAAAGGTACATTTCCCCCAAAAGAAGGGAAGAGATAGTCATTTGGTACCTTGTGTGATAGAATCTAGGTGCTCACCTCTTTCACAGAACTCCTCCCTAGCTGCAGCTGCATCAGCTCTAGCTGGGTACTCGGACCCTGTCCGTGGCAACCCTATGACCTGAGCAATAGCTAACTCAGAAGCATCTATAATCAACCCCTTCACCATTGCTTCATCATACTGTAGAGTAAATGCAAATTCTTTCACCATATCATCATCATACTCTGCCAATTTTAGGAAGTAATCTAACCAACCTACTCTCATAAAGAGTCGGAGAACCATCACATCCTCCAGTATTTCCTTATGTGCTGAAGGTTCTCTTTTGATTAGGTCCCCTCCCATTAATGCTATGAATTGCAAACTCTACAGTGTCAATTTATTGCACAATGTCAATTTCTATTGCTCAATTCCTACTGTTTCAGCTCGCCACCCCAAAAGAACCAATCTTACAATCTGACTCTTCTTTCCTTTTCACTATAACTTCCTTAGGGTACTAATTCACTTATTGGTAGAATAAGTTAAGTTCATGACACAGAATATTTGTCTGGTTTTCTTGAAAGGCAAGGTTTTCAAAGGCAAATGATATTCAAATGGCAAAAATTGAAAATAACCCCTCCCCCCAACTTAATTGTGAAGTGACCTCACTTCATGTGGTAGGTATTATGGAATGAGGAGTAGTGATTAAAATAATGGTGGTAATATTCGTCGCATGCATGAAATAAACTATGACTAATCATGAATATAAAAAGAAATCTAGTTGTAATAATTGAAAGTTATTAAATGTACATATGAAGTGGAAATGAATAATTAACATGTACATTGGAAGTTGTGAACAACTCTGATGACTTGATATGATATGCATGTGGTGAACGAGATATAATGTGATAGAAGGTGGCAGGTATGGCTGCAGAGATATAATGTGATAGCTCAAGATGATAGAGAAAAGTAACAACTCATAAATGTGAATTGATATGTGGAGCAATAGAATGAAGCAGTGTCAAATGAATACGATCATGTGGAATGGGTGGGAGAATTTAGGTATTGTTCACCAAGTGATGGAAGAGAGATGCATACATATGTTGCTACGGGTGCCTCCAGCACAGGTCCCGACTGTCTAATTGTAAACACAATATAACAGGTCCTAGCTGAGTCAGGTCCCAACTGAATTAGTGAAAAATAGGTCTCGGTGGAAATAACTTGTTGTAACCATGGAAATTGTGCTATGTGTGCATGTGATTTTTAAAACAAAGAAATTTAATTTTCAGCAACAGGGGTTGAGTATTGTAACTCAACCTCCACATCACTGGACAGTGTTGGTAGATCAACATCTAAAGGTGTATCAATTGGTGTCACATCATCAGCATCAGGAGTGTTAGGAGGATCATACTGAGCAACTAAAGAAACAAGAAAGTCATCCTTCTGAAGTGGCTTTTTATACAATTTCAACCTGTGGCCATTTACCAGTAATGAAAACTAAACTTCATCAATAGTCTACAATTGAAGGAAAGACTTGTTGGATCTCATATGGGCCTAACCAACGGGACTAAAGATTTCCCTTGAAGTCTTTATACCTTGAATCATAAAGGAGTGCCCAGTCACCTGCAGAGAATTCCTTTGTCTTGATGTACTTGTCATGCCATTTTTCTCTTTGTTTCTGTATGACCTTAGTGTGATGAATAGCCTCCAATTGAATTTCATCCAAAGCATTCAAATGTTGTAACCTTTCTTGTTGTGTTGTGGTCAAATGCATTCCTAGGTCCACCACTGTCCTCAGGGTTTTCTGTTCAAATTCAATAGGCAGGACTGCTGTCTTGCCATAGACCAACTCATAAGGTGTAAACCCTGTAGTTGTCTTCCAGGTTGTTCTATATGCCCAAACAACTTCAAGGAGCCTAGAAACCTAATCTCTTCTATGAAGTTGCACTGTCTTTGTCAGGATGTTCTCAATTTCTCTATTAGTGACTTCCACCTGACCATTAGCTTGAGGATGGTATGAAGTGGATTTCTTATGCCTGATCTGATATTTTGCAACCAATTTGGTTATTAAATTAGATGTAAACTATGCTCCTTGGTCAGTTACTATTTCTCTTGGAACACCATACCTAGTGAAGATGTCTTCATACAAGAATTTGGCCACATTGCCATCTCTGGTAAACTGTAATGCCTTCACTTCAACCCATTTAGTTAAGTAGTTAGTACATACTAGGACATATTCTTTGTTGTTTGATGTAGGAGATATAGGACCCACAAAATCCAAACCCCACTTGTCAAAAGGAGCCAATGAGATTTGTGGTTGCAAAGCCATCTCATTACTTCTAGTAGGCCTCCCCATTCTCTAGCATCTATCACATCTCCTAGTGTACTTGACAGCATCTTTATGAAGCGTTGGCCAGTAATACCCTGTTGTTAGTATCTTAAAGGCTTTCCTCTTAGCTGCAAAATGTCCCCCACAAGGCTCATCATGACAAGCCTTCATTATATCAAATACTTCATCCTCCTTGATACATCTTCACATAATATTGTCTGGCCCAGTGTAAAATAGAAATCCAGAAATCCAAGAGTAAGAGAAGCATTTATGAACTAGTTGCCTCTTCTCCCTTGGAGAGAAGTATCCTGGAATATGCCCTATAACCAAATAATTGGCTATATCTCCATACCATGGAGTGTGTATAGTGAGAGAAAATAGATGCTCATCAGGAAAAGAATCATCAACCACTCCATTTGAAGACTGTGTAGGTAGTCTGGACAGAAAATCAACAACATTGGCCTTGCCTAGTTTGTCAACAATTGTAATATCAAACTCCTGCAACAACAATAACCACCTTACAAGTCTACTACCTACTATGGGTTTATTCATCAAATATCTGATGGCTGCATGATCTGTATGGATGAAAACCTTTTAACCAGTTATGTAGTGCCTGAATTTAATAATTGCATAAACAACTGCCAACATCTCTTTCTCTATCACAGTATAGTTTAACTCAACTCCTTGCAGATTCTTACTGACATAGTATATGGCATACTCCTTGTTTCCTTCTTGTTGACCTAGGACTGCCCCAATGGCAAAATCGGATGCATCTATATGGATGTGAAAAGGCAGTGACCAATTTAGACCTCTGAGGACAGGGGCTTGTGTCAAGGATGTTTTTATCTTTTCAAAAGAGATATGACAATCTGATGTCCATTCAAATTCACTGTCCTTGGTCAGTAGGGTAAACAAAGGGGCAACAATCTTGCTAAAATCATAAATGAACCTCCTGTAATATCCTACATGGTCTAGGAAGCTCCTTACATTCTTCTATTTTTGTGGAATAGGTAGGGTAGATATGATCTCAATCTTCTTTGGGTCAACTTATATGCCTGCACTTGAGATGAAATGTCCCAAGACTATTCCCTGTGTCATCATCAAAAAACACTTTTCATTACTCAAAGAGAGGTTGTGCTCTGTACATCTCTTCAATACCTTCTCCATGTTGTGTAATGCCTCATCATATGTGTCACCATATGTGGTGAAGTCATCCATATAAATCTCCATACTGTCATGTGCAAAATAAGAGAAAATACTGAGGACTGCTCTTTGAATGTAGTTGGAGCGTTGCACAAACCAAATGGTAAGACAGAGTATGCATATGTCCCCCAAGGGAAAGTAAATGTTGTCTTATCCTAATCCTCTAGAGAAATCTTAATCTGGTTATAAACACTAAAACCATCAAGAAAGGAAAAATATTTCTTGCCTGCTAAAGAGTCAAAAACTTGGTCAATAAAAGGCAATGGAAAGTGATCCTTCCTGGTAGTAGTATTCAATTCTCTGTAATCAACACAGACCCTCCATTTGCCACCTTTCTTGGGGACTATAACCAATGGTGAAACCCATTCACTATCTGAAATGGGGTATATAAAGCCTGTGTCCAAAAGCTTCTGAAGCTCAACTTTAACAATTTCTCTCAGGGCTAGATTCATGTGCCTCTACTGCTACTTGATTGGTCTATATCCATCATCTATGTATATCTTGTGCATGCACAAGGTAGAATCAATGCCTTTCATATCATTGTAATCCCAAGAAAATGCTGCTGAGTGTGTATGTAATATTTCATGCAAAGGTTGTTGTTGTTCATCAGTTAATGTATTGTTAATGTTCAACATCTTGCATGGCTTGACTTCTACTTGTTTGGATAGTTCTTTAACAGAAGACAAATCAAGGCTAGGTAATATAGGTAAGCATTGCTGAGGTAATAATGCATGGAAGATTTGGGAGACTTCTTCTGATGAACTGCTAGGTATTATGTTGCTCAAAGGATCTTGTAAGCAAGATAGGCAGTCATGCTGCTGTGGGTGTCTCCTACAATTGTTTTGTATAACATGAGCAATTAATTCATCTTCATCTGGAATATTCAATAAAGGGATGCGTTCTATAGTCATCAGGGTTTGCAGGGAATAGGCATCCTCATCCTCTAGGCTAGGCTAAATGGTTTGCTCAAGCTCATGGTATGGCTGGGTTGGTGTATATAAAACCAATTTCTTGGTCACTGTCCCATTAGATATGATCATGTTGCCAGACCTACAACCTATAAATACATCAGCAGTGGCAAGCCATGGTCTACCTAGTATAAGAGGATATCCAACAAGATTAACCTTAGGCTGCAAAACTATGAAATCAATAGGGTATTCCCAAGAATCTAATGCAATGACCAAATATTCTATGACTCCTTCAGGTTTGACGGTAGACCTATCAGCTAATTGCAAGACTATCTGAGTAAGCCTAAGGTTGTTCAATTGGAGTGTCTGCATTGTCTCCTTGGTCATGACAGTAATTGCAGCACCTAGATCTATCAAAGTATTCTTAATCAGAGTCCCATTGATCTTTACATCCACCACTGGGCTACTTGGATCTGTGTATTTGGGAACAATTATATTACCCAACATGATGTCAACAAGATTACCTAAAACATGCATTATCTGAGGGTCTATTCTCTTCCTTCTTGGCTTCTTTATACAAAGATCCCTAATAGTTTTGGTATAGATAGGAATATCCTTGATGGCTTGGGTTAAGGGAATATTGATGCTTATATCTTTTAGCTGGTTGAGGAGGACAATATTAGGTTGGGCTCTTTGCTTTTGCATGGCCAAATGCTCAGGGAAAGGAGGGGACTTCTATTGTAAGGTAGTTTGGGCATCTTGGGTTGAT
This sequence comes from Cunninghamia lanceolata, assembly GCA_027924645.1. Classification (NCBI taxonomy): domain Eukaryota; kingdom Viridiplantae; phylum Streptophyta; class Pinopsida; order Cupressales; family Cupressaceae; genus Cunninghamia; species Cunninghamia lanceolata. The sequence continues at coordinate 14,286,266 of BSBN01000828.1, read as the reverse complement.
TTAGGTTCCAAGGGTGGCTTATCTGAGGCTTTTTCAGTGGGTTCTTCATCTTCAAGCTTGGTAATTTGGGGAGATGAAGGCCCTGCAAGTTGCTTCCCTGATCTAAGATGAACATTACTCACTTCCACCCCATAGGTCGGATATTGCATTACCTCGTTAGTATAAGCCTGCTGGACAGGCTTGTTGTTAGGATTAGGTGCAGGTTGGGCAGGGATTTGGGTAGGTCTAGGAGGTGGATTTTGAGGTGGTGGCATTATGGTTGGCTGTTGTGGCTAAGGTGGAATCATAGGTTGCTAAAATTGTGCATTTTGCTGCCATTGTTGGCCCTTGTTCCACTGAGGCTGCAATTGTTACTGCTGAGTAGGCCACTGATGGTTATAGTTGGGACCTTGGAAATTTTGTTGCTGCCATCAGTTAGGTTGTTGTTGGTTCCAAACAGCTTGTGGAGTAGGCCATTGGGGGTTTTTCCATGCATTTGGGTTACCAGGCCATTGTTGAGCATTCCAACTAGAGAAGTTCTGATTTGCAGTAGGAAAGGGAGAATTAAAACTAAGTGGATCAAAGGGCATACCTTGCCTTTGTTTCCAAGGTCTCCTCTAAGCTATAAAGAATAGTTTCCCATCTTCTCCTTCAAATGGTTGCAGTTTTGGCCTCTCAATCTTTTCTTGCTAGATGTTGGCCACCCTTGTGCATTTACAGTTGGCCTTCCTCTGTCTACAGCTGGGGTAGTACTCAGTAAGCATTGCATCTACCTCTTCTTGTTTCTTCTTGATATGGAGAGTGTCCAGCTGTGTAGCCATATGGCTAATAATGTCCTCCTTCATGTTTGTCAGCGGGTTACTAATCTCCACTCTTAAAACTCCATTAGTTGCCTTGCCTGTGATGGCTGCTCTTTCTCCCCTTAGTTTTTTGGAAAATGTTCTAGAATAATTTTTGCATGTTGTACAAATATCTTCAAAGGGAAGTTGAGATATATCCCCTGTTCCAATGAGATTGAGGGCATCCATGCAGTCATCATTAACTCCTCTCAAAAAGACCAGCTTCAGTGATTCTTCAGACAATCTATTCTAAGGGTTTTTCTTCAAGGCAAACTAGAATCTTTCCAAATAGTCTTCTAGTGGTTCATCCTCTTTCTGTGACATCCTAAAAATGTCATCTCTTCTCCTATCATGTCCTCTGCAATAGTCTTTATATTTTGCCAGGAACTTTGTCTTCATGGTATCCCAGTCTGGGATGACATCTTTCCCTAACCCCATAAACCACCTTAAAGCAACATCTTTTAGTGTGGCAGGGAACAACTTGAGTCTATAAGGATCAGTGGTGTAGTCATAACTCCTACACAAGACATCAAACTCAAACATGAAAGTGTCAGCATCTTTAGTCACCAAGTCGTAGAAAATAGGCAATGCAGAAGGTGGTATGTTTTTTAGAGTAGCAGCCCGTGCTTGGTCTGGGATAGGGAATTCAAATGTCGCTTGTCCTAGAGGATCATCTACTTCAGCATCTCCCATGGTTCTAAAAGTCCCTTCTGTGGCAGTGGAGGAAGTTGATGGAGATGTAGGGGGTGTTGATGAAGATGTAAAAGGAAACTCTCCTTCAGCACTTCCTACTGTGTAGTTGAAATTAGCTATGCCCTCGATATTCTAAGAAGTTAAAGGGAGGAATCTACCTCGGTAATCTCTTTACCTCCACATATAGTAATTTGAGCTTTATGTTTCAGTGGTCTTGCACAGTGTTAGTAGAATGCCTGGTGTTTCTTGAAAAATGAATTTATTAAATCTAATGCTGAAACCAAGATTTAACTATGAAAGCATATAAAACTAATGAGACTAGGAAGATATCACCATCCCTGGCAATGTCACCAAAAATATAGAGGAAAACTAATGCATTGTAGACTTAAACAAAATCCAAGGTTAAACCTAACGGAATAGTCCACTCTATCATTGCATTCCTACATTGAATTATCGACCAAGGAGTGTAAGATTATGATGATGCTCACACTATATATGCTTTCAAGACTCATTTCTATCCTAAACTAACTCATATAGACTTATTCTAATCAACTTAATTGACTGAAGTTCATAGAAATGAAAGAACAACAAAAATAGTTAAAAACCTAGTTGCTACGGGTATCCTCAACATAAGCTGAAAATAGCTATATTCAACAGAGAATTACAAAATTAAATTGAAATACACAAAATGATAAAAGAATTGACACTAACCTCTGGGGGACTTCAATTATGTGTTCTATTCATGAATCACAACTATTAGAAATAGCAATCACGATTTCTTACTTATTTCACAATGCAACGTATCAAATAACATGAAATAGTTTAACTAGAAATGCATAAATAAATAAGGAAATCTATAAAGTGAGGGTTAGTACCTTGAGTGGCCAACTCAGGGAACTATCTCACTTAATCTGGAAACTAAATCTACTTCAGATTCTCATACATTTCCCATGACACGCAGTTGAATTCAATTCATATCAAAGACATAATCTTCTTTAGATTTTATTTAAAATCAAAACATGTCTGGAATAACTGATAACTATAAAAATAGAGTAACAACTATATATATAGAAAGTAAAAATAACAACTAACTAATCAACAAACTCATCCCCTAACTTATACAAAAGTGGGAGAGTTGTATGCAGTCTTCCAACTAACTGTGATAATCAATTCATCCCTAGATATTAGGATATAGTTTTGAGATCAACTTATTAATTATCTAGAATAAAGGAAATAGAGTCCTATTTGAACAGAAATCCCACACAACGGCTCATGAATGAAAACACATAAGCTGCGGTTAGACTTCTAGAACAAGTCTTCTTCTTCTCTTGCATTTATTTTTCCATGATGACCACGTTCATCTCCATCGATCTTTACTTCTGGCACTTGGACTGCACTTTAATCAATTCCCATGTTCTGCACTTTGCTGCAATTACTCCTTCCTGGATGCCATGTCTTTGATGCACAAGGTTAATTATCCAACATATATACACAAAATAACCTTTCATATTAAACTTATGAAATCCTATCTATATTACATGCATATCAATAATTTAAATCATCCACTTGATAATATAACCACCATATTCCATTTATCAGCATAGGTTTAAAGTCTTTGAGAAGTATATGTGAAACGACATATAATAAAGGTAATGTCTGTAAGGTTCTTGCAGAATCATGTGAAAAGGTCTTTAAAAACATATAAAAACATTATAAAAGGAAGTCAATATTTCAACCCAACATGTTGTTCATGGAGGTGTCAAGATCGTGTTAAAGCATTGCACAAGGTCCACTTATTATGTTTGTTATCAAGGAAGCATGTGATCAAGAATTCTCCCAGTTTATACTGTTTGGCCAACCTGATTAATTGCGGTGATCAAGGAGATGCTTTTAATGAATGTTTAAGTGATATGTAGTGTGCTTGGATAGATTTAGGTCCAAGCTAAGGTGTAATACATTATGTCCTCATTCTTTTGTGGCGTATGGTGTTTAGGTCTAGACCTAATTTGATGTATGTATGAATGCCGACCTTGGAGACTGTTCTAATGAATGATGAATGTAATGCCAACTTTGTTGTACATTCCAAGGTTGATGAATTGTATATAGACATGTAAGGAAGTTGTGGAAAACATACCCCTGAGCGAAGATGTGAAGAGTAGTACGAAGTGAAGAAGCAGCGTAGAGATAATGTGTGAGATGCAAGCATGTGAATAGAAGAGCAGAGTTAGAAGAGCAGTAGCAATGAAGACATGGGATTCATAATACAGTTGTTAAATGATGGCACCTTGGCATAGTGGCAGATGCTTAAGTAGTACTCAGTTATTATGAGTGATCAGATTGGAAGCAAGCTTTTGTCATCAAGGCAGTAAGCCGACAATGAGCCTCCAGTAGGGTTTAATAGTCCTCAGGGTTTAATAGCCCCTATTGTAATCTTGCTAGGTTTAGGGTTGAGGTAGTGAGCCTGCTAAACTTAGTTGTACATCATGGTAGTAAGCCAACATGTTTTAGGCCCGTGGAGTGACCAAGCCTGAACATCATTTTTGTAAAGATTGTAATATATTTATGAGAGCTCATTCTCTCCATGGTATTTCCTGTTTTGGGTTTTGTACGTAAAATCTTGGTGTTATGTGTCATGTTTTTGTGGATGCTGTTTAGTTGTATATTTTGCTTCTATTGGATTATTCTCTTGAAATAGTTAAAAGTAAAAGTGCAAGAAAAGATTTATAGAACACTGATTAAGCCCCCCTCTCAGTGTTCCTAACAATCAACAATTGGTATCAGAGCAAGGTTCCTTGGAAGAAGTTTAACATCTTGAGGAAGATCTGGGATAGTATGATCATGTTAGCAAGAAGGTATGGAAATTATGAAAGATACAACCAACTAGAAGTAGCTCTTATAAATCTTGAAAATTCTGAAGCAGAGGTCAGGGATCTAGAAGATAACTTACAACAAGCTAATGAATGCATCTTAAAGCTAAAAGAGAAAGTCAAGAAATTCAAAGACAAGAACATAGTAGTCAGTGATAAATTGTTATCAACAAACGAAGCCTTGAATGATTTGGAAGCAGAAGTTGTAGAAAGATCAAGAGTAGAGGATGATCTGAATTCAATTGTGAAAAACAAATCAGAAGATTGTGTAAAACTTGAAAAAGAAATTGCAAGTCTAAAAATGGACCTAGACAAAGCCAAAAGTTTTGAAGAAAAATTCAAGATAAGTACTGCAAAGCTTGATGAAATGATTGGCAGCTAGAAGAGGGTAGATGACAAGCAAGGTTTAGGATATAAAAAAGGGGAAAGTTTAAAGTCTGGTCAAGAAAACACTAAAGTACAACAAAACAAGGGAAACTAGTTTAGAAATTAGAAAAGAAGAACTAAAAGACCTCTAGTTAGACAACCAAATGCACAAAGGTACCCATCTTTTCATGGTTATTGTAATTCATGTAATAAGTTTGGTCATAAGGCTACTTAGTGTAGGAGTAAAATGAGTCAAAAGACTCCATTATTCTCTGGTCAGTGTTTCAATTGCAAGAAAATTAGTCATAGAGCAAATGAATGTAGAAGTCAGATTAGGAAAGGTTTCAACAATGGAAGGAATGATCCAACTTTCAAAGGTAAATGTTTCACATGCTATAAAGTTGGTCATAGAGATGTTGTATGCAAAAGTAAAGTCAGAATTCTATTAGGTGCTATGCATGCAATAAGGTGGGACATAGGGAAACTGAGTGCATAAGTCAATTGAGAAATGGCTATGGCAAGAATAGGATAGTTAAATGCTTCAGTGGGTATTGTTATATATGCAACAAATTTGGGCACAAGGCTAACCTATGTAGGTCAAGTATGAATGGAAAGAACAATGGTCAGAAAAAATACCATGTTTCAATTGCAACAGGCCTGGACACATTGCAAGATTATGCAGAAGTAAGAACATGAAGAAGGATACTCAGGCAGAATTGAAGAACTAGTAGAAAAGGTTGATCCAACAGAAGTCAAGAAGGAGATGAACAAGGTTTTGGTCAAGAAGGAAGTAAATGAAGTCAGAGATGAGTCTGCACTAGACTCAGGTGCAGATACTTCCTCTGGTAAGTGAATTTGGTGTTTTGGCTCAGGGGGAGCTTTAATGAAAATCCTTTCTCCCTTGGCAAAGGATTGGTGTGATGCCTCAACACATAGAGAAAAGTCAAGGATTGGCAAAAAAGGTCTAAGTCAGGACAAAGAACTGTGCTTGTAAAGGATTAAGGAAGATTTGTGCATTTTGAGAAGTGTGCTATGCAAGAAGATTTGATCAAGAAAAGAAGACATAATCAAGTCTACAGTGCTTCAGTAATTTGGTCCACATTGGTTCGCTGTTGAAGATATTGCTCTGCGGTTTTAGCATAAGGTTATATGTCATTGGTTACATCTACATCTAGAAACTTGTCTAATTTTGATAAGTAGCTTGAGAGTAATGAGTAATAGAAGTTTGGGTTGACAGAACACAGTTATTTTCAGTACAAAACAATTTTCATGATGACTGGAAGCAGTTGATGAACTCAGAAGCAAATGGACATGAATCAAGTAGCAAAAGATGAAGAAAGTACAAGGGTTTGTGCAAAGGTATCACACTATAAGGAGTAGAGGTGCATTGACAAAGAAGAAGAAGAATTGCAGATAAACAGAACAAGGGATAGAAAAATAGTTGTCTACATCGAGAAATTCTCAGCAAAATGAAGTTGAGAGAATGAACAAGACAGTTCAAGAGGCTTCTAAGACTATGATGAAGGCGGCTAACCTACCGAAAGTGTATTGGAGATAAATTATACATACAAACGTCTACATCCTAAACATAGTTCAAGTCAAAGGAAAGAAGAAGAACTAGGCAAGGTTGATGCTAGGTGTGATGAAGGAATCTTCCTTGGATACTCTACCTAGAGTAAAGCCTACCAGTGCTACAATAAGAGATTGAAGAAGATCATTAAGAGTGCTAATGTGAAGGTTGATGAAAACAAGGGAAAAATATCAGATCTAAATAAGATGAACCTATTTCTGCATTGAATGAAGAGAAAAGTTGAACATGTTGGATTCCAGGTCCGGTTGACAGAAAATGACTATGGAAAGTATTCTGAGTGGAGGACAATAAGTTAGATAGTATGCCTCCACAAATGATGATCCAGTCATGTGGCTCAGATGTAATGTTCTCAATTGTTTGATAGTGTTATGCTTCAAAGATCAAGTCTTAACTTCCTCTGAAAGTCATCTTGAAGAAATGTCTAAGTCCGGGCAAGCAAAGGTATAGCAGGAACAGTGAATAGAGCATAGTGCAGTGGTCCGCATTCCTCTGCAGGTAAGTGTTTTAGTTATGTAGTTTTGAGGTGTTGTAAATACTTATGTAAAGTGTTTAATTCTAGAGTTGGGAGATTTGAAGCTCACCGAAAAGATAGTTACAAGCTACTAAGTATTGGCATAGTGTTTGACAGAGTTTGACAGAGACAGAGTCTAAGTTCTGATGGTTCGCATTTCTTTGCAAGATGATATAATGCCTTGTGGTTCTAAGGATAAGATTGGGAATGTGTGAAGAGTCCTTGATATGATTTGGAAGGTGTTTTGAGATCCTTAGTAAAAGTTGTAAGTCAGCAGATGAAGTTGTTAAGCATGCTCTTGAGGAACATGCTGACTAGTAAAATAAATCATGATGTGGATATATAAGAGGGATAAATTTTGGTTGAAAGTGAGAGTGTGTGGTTGTGGATAAAGGATGTCTATAGGAGAAAAGTTGCAGACAAATGAGTATTGACCTAAAGAAATTATTGGCTATATGTGTTGTCATTGATTAATATGCATTATAAAAGATGAAATGTTATGTTCCTTAAGAAGAAGGAAAGTTCATGGTTGGATGTCATACTCTGATTTGAGCAAAGTCAAGTCTAAATTTCTGAAAAGACAAGATATGTTAATGTGAGCAAAAGCTAACACAGTTTGATGTGTATTCTTGAGGGGGAGTATTCAAAGTAGTAAAAGAAAAAAAATGCTGCAGAGCAGGTAGCAATTAGAGATGGTTGTTGAAGTCAAGAGGAGTAAAGAATAATCTTAGATTGATCAGAGTAATAGTTTCCAAGTATGTGAAAGAGCTATTTTAGAATATGTATGTACCCCTATGATAACTGGTTGCAAGATGAGCAAGAATACTGATTCACCTAAGACTGATCAGAAAAAGTATAGGTCTATGATTGGAGGACTACTGTATCTAACCTATACCAGACTAGATGTAATACATGTAGTTTGTCCTACGGCAAGATTTCAAGAAGATCCTAGAGAGTCACATGTGTTGGCAGTCAAGAGGATTATGAGGCTACCTCCCAGAGGAAGTAGATAGGTGATGCTGATATGAGTTCCTGATAAAGAGCAGTAAGTGTTGTAGTATTGATTGACAGGGGAAGTTGTGCAGTGGTAATAAGATCTGAGTTGATCCTTGATAACTCAAGAAGGAGAGAAGTAAAAGTTTCAACACCCTTTCCCATTGATGTCAAAGGGGGAGAGAAGTTCATGTGAAAAATCGAAGGAGAAAGTTGCAGTCAGGGAAAGCATCAAGTGGGGGGGAGCAAAGAAGCAAAGCAAGATTATATGTCTTGATATTTTTTCACATCATGTGTTGCCATCAATGATGAAGGGGGAGATTGTTGCAAGTATGAGCAGTAAGTGTTGTCATTGATGTCAACACCTAAGGTTAGCATCCAAGGAAGTTAGTTGGTTAAGTTGGAACAAGTGTTTGTCTCCCAGAACAGTGCAATGTTTTACTCTGCATTTCCTCAACATTGAAGACCAGAGTGTGAGATTCAGATATGATTTAGAGAAGTGTTTGAAGATACTAATTCCCGAGTTTGGTGGTCTGGAACGCTATACATCGAAAGATCTATTCACCAGTTTGAAGACTAGTTTTGGCAATGTATCAGAGTGAGAGGGAGAAAGTGTTATACTCCGCACTTCTCTGCAGATTGGAATTTAGCCTTGTGGTTCTTGATTTAAGCTTAGAAAGTCCATAGCTATCCTCACTCTAGAGGGTTTGTGATTTGGTGCTCCAGAAGACAAGTTTGTGTTATTATACTTCAGATGAAAGTTGTTGAGTTTAGGTGATATTTGTTGTCTTTAGTAATCTTCAAGTGAGATCTATTACGGATAGATTTATTGGCTCTCAGGTGAATTTATGTTGTTCATGGAGGTGTCAAGATTGTCTTGAAGCATTACACAAGGTCCACTTATTATGTTTGTTATCAAGGAAGCATGCAATCAAGAATTCTCCAAGTTTATACTGTTTGGTTGACTTGATTAATTGCGGTGATCAAGGAGATGCTTTTGATGAATGTTAAAGTGATGTGTAGCATGCTTGGATAGATTTAGGTTCAAGCTAAGGTGTAATAAATTATGTCCTCATTCTTTTGTGGCATATGGTGTTTAGTTCCAGACCTAATTTGATGTATGTATGAATGCCGACCTTGGAGACTGTTCCAATGAATGATGAATGTAATGCCGACTTTGATGTACATTCCAAGGTTGATGAATTGTATATAAACATGTAAGGAAGTTGTGGAAAACATATCCCTGAGTGAAGATGTCAAGAGTAGTGCAAAGTGAAGCAGCAGAACAGAGATAATGTGTGAGATGTGAGCATGTGAATAGAAGAGAAGAGTTAGAAGAGCAACAACAATGAAGACTTAGGATTCAGAATATAGTTGTTAAATGACTGCACCTTGGCATAGTGGCAGATGCTTAAGTAGTACTCAGTTATTATGTGTGATTTGATTGGAAGCAAGATTTTGTCATCAAGGTAGTAAGCCGACAGTGAGCCTCCAGTAGGGTTTAACAGCCCTCAGGGTTTAACAACCCTTATTGTAATCTTGCTAGGTTTAGGGTTGAGGCAGTGAGCCTGCTAAACTTAGTTGTACATCATGGTAGTAAGCCAACATGTTCTAGGCCCATGGAGTGACCAAGCCTGCACATCATTTTTGTAAAGATTACAATATATTTATGAGTGTTGCAAATATGTGCCGAAGTGGTGTTGTCATTGATGTCAACATATCCTTGTTGCCATTGGTGTCAACTGTATCCTATTACTGTTTGTATTGAAGACTAGATTGTTGAGGATATTGAGAAAATTAATGACAATCAATGCATGTGGACCATATAGCTATGTAGAGGATTGTCAGAGGTTGCTCCAGTTAAGAATTGAGAAGTCCGCATGATGTTTTGAAGAAGTTATGATCATCTGAGTAGAACTAGATTTTTGTAGTATTCAGAAGAGACAGTGTGACAGTAAGTTGGTCTGGATTGCTCCATAGTGAAATATTATAATCCGCGGATCTGAAGGCATGTTTTGGAAGTCAGTGTGTATCATCAATTCTAGTGGTTCGTGGTTTGGAGGTCTGCAAGCTATCTTCTAATTTGACAGTCATGGCAGATTGTGTTCTTGAGGTTCCAGAGGAAGATACAAATGATTTTGGTAATTTGGTTTAGAGTGAATGTTATTGGTGAATTCAATGTGCTTGTGGAGGTCTCTAGATCATGTGGCTACTATGTTGGAGGTCTGAATTGAAGTTTGAGCTTGTTGGTTGAAGATTTCTTCTTTGAGGTTGATGTTCTTGGCATGTTGCGGATGATCTAAAGAACATTTTATGAAGCATGGTATGTTAATGGAGAAAGTTTCAAGTCTCAGCTATGTTTGGCCGATAGTGTAAATATCCGTGTTAAGTTTAGCCGACCTTGTTGAACATTCCAAGGTTGATGAAGTGTATAAATACTTGTTGAAGAGTTGTGGGAAATCATCCTTGTATGAAATAAATTAAATCCAAAGAAAGGGTCAAAAGAAGAACAAAGAAGAAGAGGAGCGCATGGAGTATAGAGTGAAGAGTCAGTGAAGAAGAATTTGAAGATAGGAGCATAAGTTTTTGTGAGCCTTCAAAGGGACTGATTCAGGCATGAATGTAGATGCTATTTCTCAGTTCATTATCTCTTTGTAAATCATAATTTCTTATAGGCAGTGAGCCTCTTCTTGAGTAGGGAGCTCTGGGCAGTGCACCCGAAGGCATGTGCCTTCTATTTTCTTAAGTACTTTTAATAGGGTACTCATTTTGTGGGTAAACCCCCACCGTGGTTTTTCCTTTAACCGGGTTTTCCAACTCAAAATTCTGGTGTTGTGTGTTCTTGTTATTTCTGCTCATGTGTTGATTTATGCTTAAATGTTTACATCATTAATCTGGTTAAGTAAGAAGATTTAAAAGTTTAGAAAAGGCTAAAGTTTAGGCACAACTGATTCACCCCCCCTCTCAGTTGTCCAGACTATTTCCAACAATGAGATCTAATTCTCTCCGTGGTTTTTCCCGTTTTGGGTTTTCCACATAAAATCTTGGTGTTATGTGTCATGTTTTTGTGGATGCTATTCAGTTGTATATTTTGCTTCTATTGGATTATTCTTTTGAAATGGTTAAAAGTAAAAGTGCAAGAAAAGATTTATAGAACACTGATTCACCCCCCCTCTTAGTGTTCCAGACAATCAACAATTGGTATCAGAGCAAGGTTCCTCAGAAGAAGTTTAAAAAATTGAGGAAGATTTGGGATAGTATGATCATGGTAGCAAGAAGGTATGGAAATTATGAAAGATACAACCAACTAGAAGTAGCTCTTATGGATCTTGAAAATTCTAAAGTAGAGGTCAGGGATCTAAAAGATAACTTGCAACAAGTTGATGAATGCATCTTAAAGCTAAAAGAGCAGGTTAAGAAATTCAAAGACAAATACATAGAAGTTAGTTGTTAGTTGTTATCAACAAATGAAGCCTTGAATGATTTGGAAGTAGAAGTTGTAGAATGATCAAGAGCAGAGGATGATCTGAATTCAATTGTGAAAAACAAATTAGAAGATTGTGCAAAAATGGAAAAAGAAATTGCAAGTCTAAAAATGAACCTAGACAAGGCCAAAAATTTTGAAGAAAAATTCAAGATAAGTATTGCAAAGATTGATGAAATGATTGGCATCTAGAAGAGTGCAGATGACAAGCAAGGTTTAGGATATAAAAAAGGGGAAAGTTCAAAGTCTGGTCAAGCAAACACTAAAGTACAGTAAAACAAGGGAAATTAGTTCAGAAATCAGAAAAGAAGACCTAGAAGACCTCCAGTTAGACAACCAAATGCACAAAGGTACCCATATTTTCATGGTTATTGTAATTCATGTAATAAGTTTGGTCATAAGGCTACTCAGTGTAGGAGCAAAATGAGTCAAAAGACTCCATTATTCTCTGGTCAATGTTTCAATTGCAAGAAAATTGGTCATAGAGCAAATGAATGTATAAGTCAGATTAGGAAAGGTTTCAACAATGGAAGGAATGATCCAACTTTCAAAGGTAAATGTTTCACATGCTATAAAGTTGGTCATAGAGCTATTGTATGCAGAAGTAAAGTAAGTCAGAATTCTATTAGGTGCTATGCATGCAATAAGATGGAACATAAGGAAAATGAGTGCAGAAGTCAAGTGAGAAATGGCTATGGCAAGAATAGGACAGTTAAATCCTTTAGTGGGTATTGTTATACATGCAATAAATTTAAGCACAAGGCTAACCTATGCAGGTCAAGGATGAATGGAAAGAACAATGGTCAGAAAAATACTGTGTTTCAATTGCAATAGGCCTGGACACATTGCAAGATTCTTCAGAAGTAAGAACATGAAGAAGGATACTCAGGCAGAATTAAAGAAACCAGTAGAAAAGGATGATCCAACAGAAGTCAAGAAGGAGATGAACAAGGTTTTGGTCAAGAAGGAAGTAAATGAAGTTAGAGATGAGTCTACACCAGACTCAGGTGCAGATACTTCCTCTGTAAAGTGAATTTGGTGTTTTGGCTCAGGGGGAGGGATCTTTAATGAAAACCCTTTCTCCCCTGCCAAAGGATTGGTGTGATGCCTCAACACATAGATACAAGTCAAGGATCAACAGCAAAGGTCTAAGTCAAGACAAAGAACTATGCTTGTAAAGGATTAAGGAAGATTTGTGCAGTTTGAGAAGTCTTCTATGCAAGAAGATTTGATCAAGAAAAGAAGACAAAATCAAGTCTACAGTGCTTCGGTAATTTGGTCCGCATTGGTCCATTGTTGAAGATATTGCTTTGCGGTTCTGGCATATGGTTATATGTCATTGGTTACATCTACATCCAGAAACTTGTTTGATTTTTATAAGTAGCTTGAGAGTAATGAGTAACAGAAGTTAGGGTTGACAGAACACAGTTGTTTTCAGTACAAAACAATTTTCATGATGACTGGAAGTAGTTGATGAACTTAGAGGCAAATGGACATTAATCAAGTAGCAAAAGATGAAGAAAGTACAAGGGTTTGTGCAAAGACATCACACTATAAGGAGAAGAGGTGCATTGACAAAGAAGAAGAAGAATTGCAGATAAATATAACAAGGGATAGAAAGACAGTTGTTTGCACTGAGAAATTCTCAGCAAAATTAAGTTGAGAGAATGAACAAGACAGTTCAAGAGGCTTCTAAGACTATGATGAAGGAGGCTAACCTACCGCAAGTGTACTGGAGAGAAATTATACATACAGCTGTCTACATCCTAAACATAGTTCAAGTCAAAGGAAAGAAGAAGAACTAGGCAAGGTTGATGCTAGGTGTGATGAAGGAATCTTCCTTGGATAATCTACCAAGAGTAAAACCTACCAGTGCTACAATAAGAGATTGAAGAAGATCATTAAGAGTGCTTATGTGAAGGTTGATGAAAATAAGGGAAAAATATCAAATATAAATCAGATGAACCTATTGCTGCAGTGAATGAAGAGAAAAGTTGAACATGTTGGATTCCAGGTCCAGTTGACAAAAAATGACTAAGTACGGAAAGTATTCTGAGTGGAGGATAGTAAGTTGGATAGTATGTCTCCACAGATGATGATCCAGTAATGCATCTTAGGTGTAATTTTCTCAATTGTTCGATAGTATTATGCTTCAGAGATCAAGTCTTACCTTCCTTCGAAAGTCATCTTGAAGAAATGTCTAAGTCCGGGCAAGCAAAGGTATAGCAGGAATAGTGAATAGGGCATAGTGCAGTAGTCTACATTCCTCCGTAGGTGAGTGTTTTAGTTATGCAGTTTTGAGGTGTTGTAAACACTTATGTAAAGTGTCTAATTCTAGAGTTGGGAGATTTGAATCTCACCAAAAAGATAGTTACAAGCTGCTAAGTATCGACATAGTGTTTGACAGAGACAGAGTCTGAGTTCTGATGGTCTGCATTTCTTCGCAAGATGATATAATGCCTTGCAGTTCTAAGGATAAGATTGGGAATGTGTGAAGAGTCCTTGATATGATTTGGAAGGTGTTTTGAGATCCTTAGTAAAAGTTGTAAGTCAACAGATGAAGTTGTTAAGCATGCTCTTGAGGAACATGTCGACTTGTAAAATAAATCATGGTGCGGATATATAAGAGAGATGAATTTTAGTTGAAAGTGAGAGTGTGTGGTTGTGGATAAAGGATTCCTATAGGAGAAAAGTTGTAGACAAATGAGTATCGACCTAAATAAATTATTGGCTATATGTGCTGTCATTGATTAATATGCATTATAAAAGATGAAATGTTATGTTTCTTAAGAAGAAGGAAAGTTCATGGTTGTATGTCATACTCTGATTTGAGCAAAGTCAAGTCTAAATTTCTGAAAAGACAAGATATGTTAATGTGAGCAAAAGCTGACACAATTTGATGTGTATTCTTGAGGGGGAGTATTCAAAGCAGTAAAAGAAAAAAAATGCAGCAGAGTAGGTAGAAATTAGAGATGGTTGTTGAAGTCATGATGAGTGAAGAATAATCTTAGATTGATTAGAGAAATAGTGTCCAAGTATGTGAAAGAGCTATTTTAGAATATGTATGTACCCCTATGATAACTGGTTGCAAGATGAGCAAGAATACTGATTCATCTAAGACTGATCAAAAAAAGTATATGTCTATGATTGGAGGACTACTGTTTCTAACCTATACCAGACTAGATGTAATACATGTAGTTTTTCCTGTGACAAGATTTCAAGAAGATCTTAGAGAGTCACATGTGTTGGCAATCAAGAGGATTATGAGGCTACCTCCGAGAGGAAGTAGATAGGTGATGTTGATATGAGTTCCTGATAAAGAGCAGTAAGTGTTGTAGTATTGATTGACATGGGAAGTTGTGTAGTGGTAATAAGATCTGAGTTGAGCCTTAATAACTCAAGAAGGAGAGAAGTAAAAGTTTCAGCACCCTTTTCCATTGATGTCAAAGGAGGAGAGAAGTTCATGTGAAAAACCTAAGGAGAAAGTTGCAATTAGGGAAAGCATCAAGTGAGGGGGAGCAAAGAAGCAAAGCAAGATTATATGTCTTGATGGTTTTTCTCATCATGTGTTGCCATCAATGAAAAAGGGGGAGATTGTTGCAAGTATGAGCAGTAAGTGTTGTCATTGATGTCAACACCTAAGGTCAGCATCCAAGGAAGTTAGTTGGTTAAGTTGGAACAAGTGTTTGTCTCCCAGAACAGTGTAATGTTTTACTCCACATTTCCTTAGAATTGAAGATCAGAGTGTGAGATTGGGATATGATTTAGAGAAGTGTTTGAAGATACTAATTCCTAAGTTTGGTGGTCTGGAACACTATACAACAAAAGATATATTCACCAGTTTGAAGACTGGTTTTGGCAATGTATGCAGAGTGACAGAGAGAAAGTGTTGTGCTCCTCACTTCTTCGTAGATTGGAATTTAGCCTTGCAGTTTTGGATTTATGCTTAGAAAGTCCATAGCTATCCTCACTCTAGAGGTTTTATGATTTGGTGCTCCAGAAGACAAGTTTGTGTTGTTATACTTTAGATGAAAGTTATTGAGTTCAGGTGATATTTGTTGTCTTCAGTAATCTGCAAGTGAGATCTGTTGCGGATGGATTTATTGGCTCTTAGGTTAATTTATATTGTTCGTGGAGGTGTCAAGATTGTGTTAAAGCATTACACAAGGTCCAATTATTATGTTTGTTATCAAGGAAGCATGTGATCAAGAATTCTCCTAGTTTATACTGTTTGGCCGACCTGATTAATTTTGGTGATCAAGGAGATGCTTTTGATGAATGTTTAAGTGTTGTGTAGTGTGCTTGGATAAATTTAGGTCCAAGCTAAGGTGTAATACATTATATCCTCATTCTTTTGTGGTGTATGGTGTTTATGTCCATACCTAATTTGATGTATGTATGAATGCTGACCTTGGCGACTCTTCCAATGAATGATGAATGTAATGCCAACTTTGATGTACATTCCAAGGTTGATGAATTGTATATAAACATGTAAGGAAGTCATGTAAAACATATCCCTGAGTGAAGATGTGAAGAGTAGTACGAAGTGAAGAAGCAGAGCAGAGATAATGTGTGAGATGCGAGCATGCGAATAGAAGAGCAGAGTTAGAAGAGTAGCAGTAATGAAGACTTGGAATACAGTTGTCAAATGACTACACCTTGGCATAGTGGTAGATGCTTAAGCAGTACTTAGTTATTATGTGTGATCTGATTGGAAGCAAGCTTTTGTCATCAAGGCAGTAAGCTGGCAGTGAGCCTCTAGTAGGGTTTAACAACCCTCAGGGTTTAATAGCTCTCAGGGTTTAATGACCCTTATTGTAATCTTGCTAGCTTTAGGGTTGAGGCAGTGAGCCTGGTAAACTTAGTTGTACATCATGGTAGTAAGCCAACATGTTCTAGTCGCATGGAGTGACCAAGCCTGAACATCATTTTTATATAGATTGCAATATATTTATGAGAGCTAATTCTCTCCATGGTTTTTCCCGTTTTGGATTTTCCACCTAAAATCTTGGTGTTATGTGTCATGTTTTTGTGGATACTGTTCAGTTATATATTTTGCTTCTATTGGATTATTCTTTTGAAATGATTAAAAGTAAAATTGCAAGAAAAGATTTATAAAACACTGATTCACCCCCCCTCTCAGTGTTCCTGACAATCAACAAATGCCCCTTGGTCATAGTTGCATCATGTGCACCTTGTACACCCTCTAGATCATAGTCTCTTCTAGAACATAAATTTAACAGTTAAATCATAGGTGAGATTCAGGAGCACTAGAACTAGATGGTTGTGTTGCATGATCATCTACTAAAGCACAAGACTGGGATATATGTGTGCCATGTTTTATAAGTGTGTCTGTGAGGCTAGTAATCACATGGAGAGTATGCACTTCCATAGTCTCCTTGATGACTAATGGAACCATCACATGATGCATAGTTTTTCATGCTAGTGATCTTTGTTGATGGTTTACTACCCAATGAGATCCTAGTCTATCTTGGGCAGAGCCTCCATCTCTAAATTGAAACTCCCTTATATTAAATAATTAGGAATTTCATGAAGAATAAACTAATGGTAAAGTTTTCTGAGAAAATATAGTGGCAACTCATGGTTATTACATGGAAGGAATTTAATATTTCATTATGATTGCACCAATGTATTGGAAATCTCTTTGAAGTTAGAGGAAGGGGTGAATTGGTTCCGGGATTAGTAAAAAGAGAAAAAAATTGTCCTTTTGTTCTCTTTTTTTTTTCTCTTCATTATAGGATAATTTTGTCACATAAAATTGACGACATAAATCTTTATAACTTTTCCATTGATCTATTTGACTCATCACCAAGTCAAAATTCTTCATCATTACTTGCAATGATGAAGCAAGCTATGTATGGTGGGTGTTTTATATTGATGCCTTCAATTTTGAAACTAATTTTGTAAGTTGAATTTTATTTTATTCCAAATGCCCTAACAAATCCTCTTGGCTTTGTCGTGTTGGCAAGAGACACTGCTTTGCATTGATATGTGTTGTCATTGATGGCAACTAAGATTGTCTCTATCATTCACATAACACAATTTGTTCATATCGGAAGTCAAATTCAGAATTTGTCTAAGTCAGGATAGCTAGGAATAATGTAGTAACAGGGTCTGATATTTTGGTTCGAATCTCTCCGGTGGCAAGTCATGACTAGCTGCAAATCTAGGGGAGTCATATGCATTGTCAAGATAGTCTAACTCCAGACTTTTGTCCTTCGGTGATGAAGGATTCAAAAGATATTAGCCTCTAAGTACCAGGTTCCAGTTTATCAGAGCAGACAAAAGAAGAACAGGCCAACCTTGCAGAAGATCTTGATTCTAGATGTATAGAAGTTGTTTATTGGGCAAATGTGATGACTAGTGATATTGGCCAACCTAATTGATGATTTGTGAGTGTAAGTTTTGGTTCGCATCTCATATTATGTATGGATCTAGCCGACAGAGTAGAGTACTCAACAAGTTCTTAATGTTTTTTAAAGCCGACTGGGAAAATGATTGTAGGTCATGTTGCCGATATATATAGCTGATGGAATTGGATGATTTATTGTGTGTGGTGTATGCGAAGAAGGTGTATGTGAGAAAAGTAGAAATCCAAAGTGCGAATGAAGGTAGAACAATAAGAAGAGTAGATCAAATATGAAATGTGTAAGATCAATTTTTGTACTTAACCGGAACTGAAACTCTTGCATGAGTAGATGCTATTAATTAGTTCAGATCTCTATTATTCTATTGTAATATTTCTATAGGCAGTGAGCATCCAATTGAGCAGTGAGCTCTGGGCAGTGAGCTTGAATGCATGTGCATTTCCATTTGTAAAAATACTTTTAACAGAGTATTAATTTTTGTGGGTTAACCCCCACCATGGTTTTTCCCTTGACCAAGTTTTCCATATCAAAATCTTGGTGTCGAATGTGTTATTTAAGTTTTCTGTTCATATGATTTTGATGATGCTGAAATGTTTATATCATTAAATTGATTATAAGAACTAAAGGAAGATTTAAAGTAGAAAAGAAGAAAATGTGTGACAACTGATTCACCCCCCCCTCTCAGTTGTCTGGACCTAAACCAACAATTGGTATCAGAGTGAGGTTCCTTTGGAAAAGTTTAATAGCTTAAGGAAGATCTAGGAAGGTAGTAAAATAGATGAATATAATCTTCAAGGACAACTTAATCTCGCCCTAGATGATCTTGAGCAGTCCAAGGCAGAAGTCCAAGAACTGCAAGATAATCTAAAAAAGGCTGAAGACTTCATTGAGATCTTAAAAGAAAAATTGAGCAAATCCAATGTAAAAGGAAAGGAGAAACCTCTTCAACTGGAAGACAAGGCCTTGAAAGAAAAGACAAAAGAATGTGAAAAGTTAGCTAAAGAAGTTGTTGTCCTAAAACATGAGATGGAAACTAGGGTGATGACACTAACCAAGGAAATTGAAGATAGGAAGAAGACTGAAGAAGAGATGAAGCAAAATCTAAAAGAAGGAACTAAAGAATGCTACAGATTGGATGGAATAGCTGGGCTCCTAGAATCTAATCTACAAGAAAGCATAAACAATGAGAGAGAACTTGAGAGACAGATTATCACTCTTAGACATGACCTAGAAATTGTAAATGAGTATATGGAGAAGTTCAAAATAAGCTCAGCTAAACTCGAAGCACTAACTGAAGAATAGAAACAGGATAATGACAAGCGTAATCTTAAATATGAGAAAGGTGAAAGCTCTGAATTTGGACAAAGGAATTTCGAACCAAGGAATAAAAGGAATAGAACTAGAAAACCTCTGGTAAGATAGCCTAATGCTCAAAGATATCCATCATTTAATGGAAATTGCTTTAGTTGCAATAAATTTGGTCATAGAGCTATTCAGTGCAGAAGTAGAGCAAATCAAAATGGTCCATCCTTCTCTGGTCAATGCTTCAAATGCAAGAGGTATGGTCACAAATCCAATGAATGTAGAAGTATGACAATGAATAACTCAAATGGCAATTCTTTAAATGGCTACTACTTTGCTTGCAATGGATTTGAACACATGGCTAATTAGTGCAGATCAAGAGGAAATCAAGTGTGCTTTAACTACAATAAATCTGGTCATATTGCAAGATTCTACAGAAATAGGAACAATGGAAGAAGAGGTTTGATAAATAGAAAACCGGATGAGCAGAAACAAGACAGGAAAAAAGAAAATTGATGTGAATGAGATACGGAGTGAAATGAACAAGATTTGGACAAAGAAAGATACAATAAACAATAGTGATGGATCCACACCAGAATCCGGTGCTAACAATTCCTCTAGGAATTAAGTTAGAAGCTCTGGCTCTAGGGGAGATGCATAGAACATCAAATTCCCCTAATCAGTAAGTGGGTGCCTGAGTCTGACACATTAAAAGAGAATACTCTGAATTGGTCCAAAACCTTTAGAAATATTTTTGGAAGAAAAGATGTTGATATGGAATCTTGTGGAGTGATACATGAAGAACTGTAAAAAACAATGTAACTAGATATAATTAGGGAAACACATTTATTACAAAGGCAAATTAGGTAATGCAAAGCTTTAAAAGGTCACTTGGTCACTCATTTGAATCACCTTGCATTCAAAGAAAACAAGAAGAAGAGCATTTGAGCAGCAAATCCAGAGACTGAGGTAGAGAGCGAATTCAATCAACAATTGTTCAACTCTAACCCCGCGAAAGAAAAAAGTACCTCTCTATAAAACTTTGAATCTAAAAACTGTTGAGATGGCTACTTCTCATGTTATTGACATTACTAAAAGGCCTCGGCCCAAATTTAAGAAGCATCCTCACAAATTAATTGAAGTCGACCCGTTAAGTGCTTTTTCAAGTGTTCTGTATGGTGTGTTGCATGTAGAAGACATTAGGGTTTAAATTCATGCAAATATAGATGAGTTTGGAGATTCAAGGTATGTAGACTTGTTTGAGAAACAACTCAAGGATGAAAATCATGAACTTAAACCTGAGTATAAAGCACTACATGATAAACACTTTATTCAGATTATGGGGTTTCCAGCATTTGATGAGGATGAATGGGTCTGATACATCTTGAGTCGGATGCATGATGAATTCATTTGGTTGTTAAAACCATTCAAGATTACTAGGGATGCTATCAGAAATATAACTGGTTTAAACTCAACTGGAGGATTGCCCATGCTGAAAGCTGTGAAAAAACCAGACAATAACTGATGCTACCGGAGCTAAGTTCGACAGAAGGGTAATGACCATTAATGATATTATAGAACCAGACGTCAAATTTTCCTCCATGGTGATTGGGTACAAGATTTACCACTCAAGTAGAGAAAATTCTTTTTCCAGAACAGCCATATATGCTGCATACAAAATGCTAAAGGAAAATGTTGATTATGACTTGTGTGAATTGCTACAGAATCAACTGATTGAAAATTTAAACAAGATCAAAAAGGATAAGAAAAACACTTTCAAGTATGGTACATTGATTCTATGTCTATTCTTTTACTTTATGAATGAGGTACCTGGGGTAAAAGGTGTGCACTGGACTAAGGATGAGCCAGTTGCCATTCAGATCAGAAATCATCTTCGCAACATTGGTGATTTCAATGCTTAGAAAACTGCAATATGGGGTTACTTCAAGAATTTTTAGAGTATGTTGCACTCAAGGGAGAGAATCCCTAATTCAATTGTTGAAAAATACAAAAATGAAATATGCTTCATGGTTGATACTGATCAGTATTTAATGGAAGCAGTGGAACCTAGAACTGTTTGGATCATGCCCATGGGGTATGAAGTAAATGAAAGGATCTTGGATATGTATGCTCAACATCTGCTAAGGAAGCCCAAAGATACAACTGTTGAAAGATTTGGAACTTATGAGGAGCTGAGTTTAAAGTTGCATATTGAGCTCAGAGAACCTGAAACCAATAGGAGAGTAAGAAAAGAAGTTGAGCAGTTATCTGAAAATCTTGGCCTAACGAAGGAAGTTGTTAAGAAATTTAGAGAAAGAATAGAGAAGGATGAGAAAGAGAAACAAGATAAGAAACAAACAAGTGATCCGATGGAATTCTCTTCTACTTCAAGAACTACTAGAAGCTCTGCTATTGCCTCTGCTCCTCCTGCAAAACCGGAAGTAAAATCATCTAGAAAATGGGAGAAAAGGAAGAAAACAAAAGCATCCCGAACCTATGAAAGCATAAGAGAAGAAGTAACTTCTATACAAACTCTGACATTGAAATCAAGGAACTAAAGGTCACTGGAACAAAAGCTACAAAGTTAACAAAAGAAAAGTCCTACGGAAGCAAAAGGACTAGCAAAAAACAAAAGATAAAAGAGTATGAGGAATATGTTGAGAAGCCCACAATCTCCCTAGAAGATGTGATAAAATCAGTCACTATGGATGGTAATCTAAAACCCATGATTGAATTTTATGATGAATATAATAACATGGATAAAAGGGTGTTGGAGGAAGCAACGGTTAGATATCTCAACATCTACAATAAGGCACTAATTGAGATAACTTCTGAGTTACCACAAAGTCTGGCAAATATCTTGGATTTGAGAAAAGAAAATGCCAAGTGCAAGGATATGGAGATCAAAGAACATGAGCTAATAAATTTGTGTCCTCAAATTTCTCCTGATCAAATAGATATGATATTCAAGGAAGTCAAAGATGACTTTAAAACAAAAAGGAGAATGAACAAGCTCATGCTTGGAGAAACAAGTGAAATAGTTGAAGAAACTCAAGAGATTCTTTTGAAAGCATTAAGAAAGTACAATTTTCCCATAGTCACAAAAGAAGTGCCAGATGGTGAAGAAGAGAACATTATTGAGCAGCAATCTGAGTTGGGTGGAGCCTCTGTTCCAGAAGTAGAACAAGCAAATTAGGAGACTATAGAAATGTTGGATAAAGTAGTTGGTGCAGGAGATACTCCCAATCCACCTGATACGTCAGAGAAAGAGGATAATATTACTACTTCACAGAGCCCTCCGGATCAGGTAGCAAGTGATGAACAGATAAGAAATAGTTCTTCTGCATAGAACACAAAGAAAGATAAAGCAGAAGAAGATGGTGCAAATGTTGAAGCGCCTAAAGCAGATACTAAGAAATTAGGAGATCAAAAGGACAGTTCTGAAACGGATGCAAGAGACACTACAGATGTAGTAAAAAGTCTTCTTGAAAAAGAGATGAGTGAGCTTGATGAATCTGAACTACTCCAAGGTCTAGCCAATTCAGATGCTCTCTCTCCAATTTAACTAATGAAAATAGCATCATTTACCCAAGTAAAGGCCATAGAAAAGATGTTAAAATCCCACATGAAGGACAATGAACTATTGGGGCTTGCATCTGGAATTTTTGGAAAAGTTAATGCCTACCTACCAGAAGAATCCATCTGATTCCCCCTCTAAACATCTGGAGAATCTTGTAAGTTCTATGAATACTCATTTTGAGTCCTTTGAGAAGTCTACGGAGGCAAAAGTTTAGAAAGAATTCCTAGATAAGAAATTTTGTGAAATAAAGAATCTGATAGGAAATGATAGAAGAATACTAAGTATTAGCATAAAAAGTATTCATAATGCTTTGAATGATGGAAGCAATATGTACAAATTCTATCTATCATGGCCCAAAGTTAATGAGGGTATTGAGAAAAAGATAAAGGAGCAAGAACAAAAATTGTCAGATCTCTCTCAAAATTTTGATCCTCTAACAGTTTCGCCTATAAGTCAAGAATGTCAAGTAATCAGACTGACAGATGAAATAAAGAGGCTTGTTAAAGAAAAGGGTAACATTATGAAGAGAATGTGTGAGCTCCAGAGATTAATTGCACCTAAGTTAGAGACAATGTATAATGCCGTATCTGAAGCTCAGAATGCAGCTCAAACTAGTGATCCAACAGATCTGTCAAAGGTAGAAGCATATTCATTTTTGCTAAGTGGGCACATCTCCATTTTGGATGGAATGAAGAGTACTTGGGCCTCTAAACTTGTACAAATAAAAATCAGCTTTGCAGACATTCTCAAGTTCATGTAAATAAGACTCAATGATTATTTGTACATATGCAGCAGTATATATAGAAATTTTGGAGAGTTTTAGATTGCGGACCCCACCCTTTGCCATTGATGTCAAAGGGGGAGTGAAGTGCAGTGAAAAATGAGGTATTCAGCAAAGGGGGAGCACTAGAATAAGTGAAGTACATGAGTGTATAGACAAAGGGGGAGTTGCACTAGACACTTAGTCATTTTTCACTAAGTGTTGCCATCAATGCCAAAGGGGGAGATTGTTGGCAAGAGACACTGCTTTACATTGATATGTGTTGTCATTGATGGAAACTAAGATCATCTCTATCATCTGCATAACACAATTTGTTCATACCGGAAGTTAGATTCAGAATTTGTCTAAGTCAGGACAGCTAGGAACAAAGCAGTAACAAGGCCCGGTATTTTGGTCTGGATCTCTCCGGTGGCAAGTCATGATTAGCTGCAGATCTAGGGGAGTCATATGCATTGTCAAGATAGTCTAACTCCATACTTTTGTCCTCCGGTGATGAAGGATTCAAAAGATATTAGCCTCTAAGTACCAGGTTCTAGTTTGTTAGAGAAAACAAAAGAAGAACAAGCTGACCTTGCAGAAGATCTTCATTTCAGATGTATAGAAGTTGTTTATTGGGCAAATGTGATGACCAGTGATATTGGCCAACCTAATTGATGATTTGTGAGTGTAAGTTTTGGTCCACATCTCATATTATGTATGGATCTAGCCGACAGAGCAGAGTACTCAACAAGTTCTAAATATTTTTAAAGCCGACTAGGAAAATGATTGTAGGTCATGTTGTGGATATATATAGCTGATGGAATTGGATGATTTAGTGTGTGTGGTGTATACGAAGAAGGTGTATGTGAGAAGAGCAGAAATCCAAAGTGTGAATGAAGGCAAAACAGTAAGAAGGGCAGATTAAAGATGAAATGTGTAAGATCAGTTTTTGTACTTAACTGGAACTGATACTCTTGCATGAGTAGATGCTATTAATAAGTTCAGATCTCTATTATTCTATTGTAATATTTCCATAGTTAGTGAGCCTCCAATTGAGCAGTGAGCTCTAGGCAGTGAGCTTGAATGCATATGCATTCCCATTTGTAAAAATACTTTTAACAGAGTATTAATTTTTGTGGGTTAACCCCCACCGTGGTTTTTCCCTTGATCGGGTTTTCCACGTCAAAATCTTGGTGTCGAATGTGTTATTTAAGTTTTCTGTTCATATGATTTTGATTGATGCTGAAATGTTTATATCATTAAATTGATTATAAGAGATAAAGGAAGATTGAAAGTAGAAAAGAAGAAAATGTGTGACAACTGATTCACCCCCTCCTTTCAGTTGTCCGGACCTAAACCAACATGTCCAAGGTTTCTCAGAAGTGTTGGAGGAGATTGGGGTGTTGTAGGGTTCTCTTTGTGCATTTCTTCATCCAAATTGGGTTTCGGGTTAGGGTTTATAGGATTTGATATAATTTAAAATATAATAATAAATTCATCCAGAATAGTCTAATTTATTGAAATGCAGACACAATTTGATTACAAAACACTAAAATCTTGGACTTATCTCTTATGTGATGTAGAATTATGAAATCCTTGTGGTGGAATTTGCAGTATGGTGAGAGTTGTATAACTTGAGTGGGTTTTAGAAGAGAAAATGTGAGTGGGTTTGGTTGTGGGTCACGACTACATTCTATGGCATAGAGTTTTTTTGCAAAATGCACTCATGTTTTGTAAGCCACAAAATGTGCTTGCATTATGGATTGGTATTCACCAAGCCATAATGTGATCCTGTTATATGATTTTGAAAATGACACGAGTGCATTATGTTGAAAATTGTCCATTTGGTCACTTTTTAATCCCATTTCCATGCACTTACCCATTTGAGCCCCATTAGGCATTGATGCAGCTTGATCTGACAGTCAAAAATAAATAAAAGGTGTCTGTTTAAAACTATGAGATCTTAATAATTTATGCAAGTGGGACCCAATAGCTTCTACCTATACACTTGTAGCTACAACCAATACCCCTAATATTGTGGGCTTGATGATTGAAACATCACTTTTTCTAGCTAATGGTACTATCTATGGCTTGTATAATCTTCATTTCCACATTTGAGCCTTGCTAGGTGTTGATGCAGTTTGATATGACGACCCAAGATAAACAAAAGATGTTTGTTTAGTACTATAGACTCGTAATAAATTTGTACAAGTAGTCCCCAGCAACTAAGATCCATACGCCTGTAGCTATGACCTATACACCTAATATTGTAGGGCCAACAACTAATACATCATCTTTTCTAGCCAATGGCATTGTCTCTAGCTTGGATAATCTTCATTTCCACCTTTGAGCCTCGACAACCGTTGATGTAGTTTGATTTAATGGCCTAGGATAAATAAATCATGTGCATTTAGTACTATGAGCTCTTAATAAATTTATACATGTGGACCCCAACAGTGCATTCAAGTCTGTAGACCTATACCATATATTAAAATAAAATGACTATGTCCCAAACTAAGACGTAAACTTTTCTGACCAATGGTAGTGCCTCCTTATCTTTGCATCTTCATTTTCTCCTTGTAGTCTTGCAAACTATTCATTTGGTTTGATTCGATGGTGCGGGTTAACTAAAATATGTGCCTTTTGCCTTTCCATGGAAAGGAGGTAGGGGACACAAAGGCAAAACCATTGACATAAATTTATTTGGAAGCAAATACATTAGGGACCATTTATATGGTTTACGTAAAAAATAAATATAAAACTACTATTATAGAGACTAATCATACAATACACAATATAGAACTACTATAAAAAATTAATATTTAAATCAATATCAACACATGAAAAATATGTAGGACTGCAGGGGCACATGAGAACTATTGTTATAGAGATTAATCATATAATATACAATGTAAAATGTGATGCAAATTAAAAATTATGTCTCTATTACTCACTAGGAATGGAAGAATGAAGTAGAGTTGCAGACCATGTCTATTTCACAACTTTTGCGAATGTACCCTCCTATCTCATAGTTGACAGCTCATAGTGGATTGATCAAATGCCACCCTAGAGGACAAGAAATTATAAATTTGCAATGTAGGATGAAATGGGTGAATCCAAAATTGAATGCGTAAAGAGTGAATGGAGTATTGTTTTGCATAAATACCAATCCATACTACATAGTCATACTACATTTTGCATGGGTGGTTAAACACATTAACCTTGGGTGAGTGCAGGATCACGATGGGCCAAACAATACCTCTAAGTGGCAATACAAATACTAAAAAATAGACTTAATCAAGTTCATGTGAAAATTTGAATGGATTATCTACATAATTTGAAAAATATGTAAGAACAAAATTTGTAGAGAATTGAATCTAGTTTATGGGCTACTATTTTTTTTAAAAAAACCTAAATTTACTTGGTGAAAAAATGAATATTTCAATGAACAAATATTAAATTTTTCAGAAAAAAGTAAAAAGTGGGTGCCATTCTAGCCAACCTAAGTATGAGCAAAAAAAATATTTTTTTGAATCTTTCAAAATAAGTAAAGGACTTATGCCTGGATGTGACACATATTTTTTTGAATTTTTTTTCCAAGAAAATAATTAGTTATGATTTTTTTACTATGCCCTTTTTAAAAACTAAAAAGTAATTTTCTAGCCAATCTAACTCGATAAAAAAAAATGGAATTCAAATTTTTTAAAACTATAGGCATAAAAGCATAGAGTGTGACACATCTTTTGGATTTGAAAAAGGTGAAATGGTTTGAAAGTTAGGGATGTTTTTCAATTAGTGTGTCCATCAGGACTTCAGACACACTCTATATAGAAAATTATTAATAATATGATAATCAAGAAAATATTATATTTTTAGAAAGCTGGCAATTTTTTTAATAAACCCTTTTCGTTTTATCAAATTTGAATAAAAAAGTCATCAGCACAAAGGGTGAAGTCAAAAGAAGAAGGTGAAACCCGCAAACACGTTAGAATTGAGACAAAGTCAACTATGACAGTCCCAAGCTAAATCTAAGGCATTCCCAAAGCATAACATATATCCATTATTGAAGTAACGAATATCCATTTTGTAGAGCCACGAACAGATATCCGTTCCAAGAAATTTGATATCCGTTCCTAGGAAATGGGTATCCATTCCTAGGTAACAGATATCCGTTCAGACCAAGTGTTCAAGCACTTATAGGCTCCATATGGGTTAAATGAGAAGTTGCCAAAAGCCTAGAGAATCATCATTAGCCCACTTGGTGGGGGTAAACCTAGATGAGAACTCAAGAGAGCTAGGATAAATAGGAGTAGGTGTCAAAATAGAAGCAAGTGCGGGAATATCAACATTAGAATTAAAGAGAGTGTCACTATAAGCATGAGGGAGTGAATCAATGCCAAAGGAAGGAGAATAATAGGAGGCAAGGTATAAACAATAGTGATGAAGTCCTCAGGAATACTAGAAGATGTGGAAGGTTCAAGAGGATTTATAGAAGGCTATATAGGGTCCACAACATCATCATATATAGTAGGGGATGATGTGGAAGAAGATAAGAATGCATAGGTGGTCATAAGTTTGGTTTTAGGTGGTTGAAAAGATTGAAGGGAAAATTATGGTAGTGATACATCTAGTATGGATTTATAATGTGTTATGATACATATAGTATGATTTCTATTGATGATATCACACCTCCCTCACTTATGCATCATATTAGTAGTGGTTCATTGTGCTGGGGGAGGGGGTGCCAACCCGGCTACCGACTACATATAGCTATAGCCTAAGCCTAGTCTCCCCCAGATATATAGGGCTCGACCTATGCAGATGGGCTCAAGGGCGCCTATATAGATAGAGGGCCCCTATCTTGATGATATATATTTGACATGTCATGTTGGTCCTATGTCCATAGATTCATGTGCTTTGAATGAATTACCTTTTGTAATACATGATGATGAATATAATGACAATCATTTTTGTATATCTCATGTTAAACCAATGGACACCTATAATGTAGATATATATGCCTTACCTTTACCTACATGTGATGATGATTCACCTCTATCCATGCCTAATGATATACTTGTTGAATTTAATTACCTATCTATGATGATTATGTTGGAATTAGTCTAGACAACTGAGAGGGGGGGGGTGAATCAGTTGTCACACAATATGTACTTTTCTATCTTTAATCTTCTTTTACAACTTATAATCAAAGGATATAAACATTACATCATCAATCAATAATACATGAGCAGAAACATAAATAACACACTTGACATTTTTGACGTGGAAACCTGGTTAAGGGAAAAACCACGGTGGGGATTAACCCACAAAGATTATACTCTGTTAAAAGTATTACAATGGGGAATGCACATGCATTCGGGCTCACTGCCCAGAGCTCACTGCTCAAAAGAAGGCTCACTGCCTACAGAATGAAGATTACAATGAGTTTGAATTGATGATTAGCATCTCCCAATGCAAGGATTCAGTTCTAGTTAAGCACAGAATACTGACTTGATACACTTCATCTTTGTTCCACCCTCTTTATTGCTCTACCATAATCCGGACCTTAGATCTCTTCCTTTTTGCACACCTATTTGCCCTTTTTGTACTTACTCCATATTCACACTACTACAAACACCAATACACTCAAATCCATCAGCTATATATATCTGCCTCAAGAAATTTAATCACTTTCTGTCGGCCTAGCGAGGAACTTGGCAAACAACACAAATACTCTATTCTGTCGACTGAATCCATACACCAATATTGATGTGTACCAGAAATAACACTTGAAGTTTACCATTCATGTTGGCCACTAACATTATATCCCATATGCAA
Source organism: Cunninghamia lanceolata (assembly GCA_027924645.1). Taxonomy (NCBI): domain Eukaryota; kingdom Viridiplantae; phylum Streptophyta; class Pinopsida; order Cupressales; family Cupressaceae; genus Cunninghamia; species Cunninghamia lanceolata. The sequence continues at coordinate 14,257,074 of BSBN01000828.1, read as the reverse complement.
CTCACCAAAACACTTCTACTAGATCCGCATAAGGATCTAACATAGGTCAGCCTGTTCTTTATTGAACTATTCTGTCATATTAGGACCCAGTACTCAGATGCTCATAACTTTTAATCCCCTTGTCAATGAAGGCTGACATCTTGGATTTAGATTGTCTTGACATTCCTCTATACTACCTCAAATACGCAACACACAATGATTGACTAGAGAAATCCGCTAACAAAAATACTGAACTTTGCCATATACTCTGTTCCTGTCTATCCGGACTTGACAAATCTTGAAACTAACTTCCGGTATGATCTGATACTGCAATGCAGATGTGAGGAATGAACTTAGTTGCCATCAATGACAACACTGGTCATGTGTAGAAGTGTCTCTTTCCAACAATCTCCCCCTTTGGCATTGATGGCAACACTTAGTGAAAAATGACTAAGTGTCGAAGTTACTCCCCCTTACTCTGTACACTTGTGCTCTCCATTGTTTCCAATGCTCCCCCTTTGTTGGATTCCTCATTTTTCACTTCTCTTCACTCTCCCTTTGACATCAATGGCAAAGGATGGGGTCTGTAAGCCAAAATTCTCAAAAAATTTGTATATAGTGCCGCATATGTACAACCAATCCTTAGGTTATATTTACATGAACTTGAAAATATCTGCAAAACTAATTTTCAATTGTTCAAGTTTAGAGGCCCAACTACTTTTTCATGCCATCCAAAATTGAGATGTGTCCACTCAGTAGAAATACGTATGCTTCTGCCTTTGTCAGATTTGAAGGATCACTTGTCTGAACTGTAGTTTGAGCTTTTGATAGTGCCTTAATCATTATTTCTAACTTGGGGGCAATCAATCCCCGGAGCTCACACATTCTCTTCACAATATTGCCCTTTTCTTTAACAAGCTTCTTTATTTCATCGATCAAGCTGATTACTTGACATTCCTGACTTATAGGAGAAACTGTTAGAGGATCAAAATTTTGAGACAGATTTGACAATTTTTGTTCTTTCTCCTTTATCTTCTTCTCAATATGGGCTAGGATAGACAAAATTTGTATATATCACCTCCATCACTTAGAGCATTTTGAATACTCTTTATACCGATACCAAGTATCATCCTATCATTCCTTATTAGGTTCTTTATTTCACTAAATTTCTTATCCAAAAATTCATTTCTGACTTTAGTCTCTGCAAACTTCTCAAAGGACTCAAAATGTGTACTTATAGAACTTACATGATTCTTCAGATTTCTAGAAGGAGAGTCAGAAGGATTCTTCTAGAAGGTTGGCATTATCTTCTCCAATACTCCGGTTGTAAGGCCTAGCAGTTCACTGTCCTCAATGTGAGATTTCAAAATCTTTTCTCTTGCCTTGGCTTGCATGAAAGATGCTATCTTCATTACTTGAACTGGAGAGAGAGCATCTAGATTGATCAGTCCTTGAAACAACTTTGGTTCATCAAACTCAAGCATTTCTTTACTCAGGAGACCTTTGTGGCATCTGCAGTGTCTCTTGCTACAATTCCTGAACCACCTTCCTTCCCTTGAGATTTCTCAGCAGCAGAATTTATTTGTGTGGGTGCATTAACATTTGCACCATCTTCTTCTGCCTTGTCTTCTTTACCCTCTTCTTTCTCTTCCTCTGCTTCACCCTTTTCAGTATCATCTGCAGGGGGAATATTCTCTTTGTTTTCATCACTTGCTACCTATTCTAGAGGGCTTTGTGTAGTAGTAATATTATCTTATTTACCAGATTGATTAGGTGGAGTTAGAGTATCTTCATCATCATCAGTTTTGTCCATAATCTCTGATTCTTCTTTGTTTATTTGCTCCTCTTCTAGAACTGAGGAGTCATCAACTTCAGTTTGTTGCTTACTAATGTTTACTTTTTCAATATCCAGAATTGATGAATCAATCCCATCATCTATCTCCTCATAGGTTTTCTCTGGACGATCTAGAGTATCATCTTGGTAATCATTTCCTTTTCCAGTTTCTCCTCTTAAGGTTTTTGGTTCCAGAACTACAGGATTATCTTCCTCAACTTGTTCCTTAGAGACAACATAATATTTATCTTTATCCAGGGCCTTCCTCAAAGTTTCCTCTATTTCTTTTGCAATTTCCTCAGTTTCCCCAAGCATTAGCTTGTTCATCCTTACTTTGTTTCTGAAATCATCTTTTACTTTCTTGAGTATTTTATCTGCTTCCTTTTTGGACATTACTGGACATAAAGTGGAGAGGACATATTCTCTGAGTTCTAGATCTTTAGCCTTGGCTGCTTCCTTCCTCATCTCCAGTATTTTACTTAAACTTTTAGGAAGTTCTTGTAAAATTTACAGTAGAGCTCTATTGAATTTATTCAAGTACATGATGGTAGCATCTTCCAAAATTTTCTTATTTGCTTGATCAAAATTATCATAATAATCTTTGATAGGCCTTAGATTTCCATGAACAGTAATTGTTTTTACAATTTCATCAATTGTCATAGCAACCTTACCAGTTTCTTGCTTTTTACTTGTCTTTTTGCTTTCGGAAGGCTGGTCCTCAAAAGCCTTTGAAGTCTTGGCTTTCTTGGATCTCATCTCTTTAATTTCTTCATCTATCTCTGTCTCTTCATCATCTTTTGTGCCCACATACGTTCTTGTGGCCTTTGTTTTCTTTCTCTTACTTCCTTCACCGTATGGTCTATCTTCAGGTTTTGCAGGTTTAGGGGGAACAAAAGTAGCAGCAGAGCTTCTAGTAGTCCTAAAAGTGGAGGATGGTTCCACTGAAGCATCTTCTTGTTTCTTATCCTGCCTTTCTTTTTCAGCCTTTTCAATTCTTTCTCTGTTTTGTTTTACTGCTTCCTTGGTTAGTCCAATGCTCTGAGCATACTTTTCAACTTGCTTCTGCACTTTCCTTTTGGTCTCTGGTTGTCTGAGCTCCACATGCAATTTTAGACTTAGCTCCTTGTATGTTCCAAACCTTTCCACAGATGTGTCTTTTGATTTGCTCAGGAGATGTTGAGCATACATTTCCAAAACTTTCTCATCAACCTCATAGCCCATTGACATAATCCATATGGTTCTGGGTTCCACAGCCTCCATCAGGCACTAATCAGTGTCAACCATAAAGCATATTTCATTCTCATATTTCTCCACAATTGACTTAGGGATTCTCTCTCTTGCATGCATCATTCCTTGAAAGTTTTTGAAGTAACCCCAAATGGCTTTCTTCTGAGCTTGGGAATCACCAAGACTGAGTGTACATGATCTTTTATTTGCCATGCAACTGGCCTGTCATTTGTCGAGTGCACACCTTGAACTCCAGGCACTTCATTCATAAAATAGAAGAACAAACATATAATGAAGGAACCATACTTGAAGGTATTTTTCTTATCTTTCTTTATTTTGCTCAGATTCTTAATCAACTAATTTTGTAGTAGTTCACATAGGTCATAATCAACATTCTCCTTCAACATCTGATAGGTTGCATATATTACAGTTTCAAAGATAGAATTTTCCCTGCTAGAGTGGTAAATCTTGTACCCAATAACCATGGAGGCAAATTTAACATTCAGTTCTATAATATCATTGATGGTCATTGCCCTTTTGTCAAACTTGGCACCGGTAGCATCAGTCACTGTCTAGTTTTTCACGGCTTTCAGTATGGGTAATCCACTAGTTGAAATTAACCCAGTTACAATCTTGATAACATCTTTTGTAATATTAAATGGTTTCAATAGCCATATGAACTCATCATGTATTTGGCTCAAGATATATTGAACCCATTCATTCTCATCAAATGTCAGAAATCTAATGACTTGCAGAAAATGTTTGCTTTCTAGGGCTTTGTATTCTGGTTTCAATTTATAGCTATCATCCCTTAGGTAGTTGTTAAACAAATCCAAGAGTTTCAAGTTTCCAAATTCATCAATGCTATAGTGGATGTATGCCCTAATATCCTCAACATGCAGTACGCCATATGGAACTCCAGAAAATGCACCTAACGGTTCAACTTCAACTGACTTGTATGGATGCTTCTTAAATATAGGTCAGTGCCTTTCAGTTACATCAACAATTAGAGGTGTAGCCATCTCAACAGATTTTAGATTTAAGGCTTTATAGAGAAGTACATTTTTCTTCCGTGGGGTTAGGGTTGATCAACTGCCGGTTGAATTCGCTCTTCGTGCTTCAATTTTTGGATTTGCAACTTAGATACTCTTCTTCTTATTTCCTTCGAATGCAAAGTGATTCAAATGCATGACCAAGTGACCTTTTATCCTCCGCAAAACCTAATTTGGCATTGTACTAAATGTGTTTCTCTAACTTCATCTGGTTACTCTGTTTCTTGAATAGTTCTTCATGAATCACTTCACAATTTTCCATATCAACATCTTTTCTTTCGAAAATCCTTCCAAAGTTTCTGAAACAATTCAAAATATCTTCTCTCATTATGTCATATCTAGGCACCCCACTTACTGGCTGGGGGAATTTGATTTTCAATGCAGCTCCCCCTGAGCTAGAGCTCCTAATTCAATTCCCAAAGGAATTATCAACACCGAATTCTGGTGCGGACCCATTACTATTGTTAACAATTATTTTCTTGACCAATGTCTTTCTCATTTCATTCTGGATTTCATTCACATCAATTTTTTCTTTGCCTTTGTCTTGTCTCTGCTCATCCAGTTTTCTGTTTACCGAAACCTTTCTTTCATTAATCCTGCTTCTACAGAATCTTGCAATATGACTAGATTTATTGCAATTAAAGCACACAACATCTCTTTGCTTATATACTTGATTTCCTCTTGATCTACACTGATTAGCCATGTGTTCAAATCCATTGCAAGAAAAATAGTATCCATTGAAATAATTGCCATTAGAGTTATTCATTATCATACTTCTACATTCATTAGATCTATGACCATACCTCTTGCACTTGAAGCATTGATCAGAGAAGGATGGACCATTTTGATTTACTCTGCTTCTACACTGAGTAGCTTTATGGCCAAATTTATTGCAGTTGAAACAATTTCCATTGAAGGATGGATATCTTTGAGCATTTCCCTGTCTTACCAGAGGTCTTCTAGGTTTGTTTCTTCCATTTCTTGATTGAGAATTTCTTTATCCAGATCCGGAGCTTTCACTTTTCTCATATCCAAGACCATGCTTGTCATCAACCTTTTTGTATCCTTTGAGTAGTGCTTCAAGTTTAGCTGAGCTTATTTTGAACTTCTCCTTGTATTCATTTGCAACTTTTAGGTCATTTCTGAGAATGACAATTTGCCTTTCAAGTTCTCTTTCATTGTCTCTACTTTCTTGTAGGTCAGACTCTAGATGGCTAGCTACTCTATCCAATCTACAACATTCTCCAGTTCTTTCTTTTAGAGTTTGATTCAAATCTTCTTCAGTCTTCTTCCTTTGCTCAATTTCTTTGGTTAGCCTCATTGACCCAGATTCCATCTCAACTTTTAGAATAGCAACCTCTTTTGACAACTTTTCACACTCCTTTGTCTTTTCTTCCAATGCTTCATTCATGTCATTTTCTTCAATTAAACTAGATAACTATAGAAGTAGCTCCTTTCTCTTTTCCATAGATTTCTTTAATTTGTCTTTTAACATTTCAATGGTATCGTCAACATCTTTGAGCTCATCTTTTAGATTAGATACTTCTACTTTGGACTGACAAATATCTTCTAGGGCCAACCGAAGTTGATCTTTGAGTGAACCCATTGAAACTCCTTCCAAGATCTTTCCTCAAGCTGTTAGGCTTCTTTCAAGGAACCTTGCTCTGATACCAATTGTTGGAATTAGTCCGGACAACTAAGAGGGGGGGTGAATCAGTTGTCACACAATATATACTTTTCTGCCTTTAATCTTCTTTTACAACTTATAATCAAAGGATATAAACATTATAGCATCAATCAATAATACATGAGCAGAAACATAAATAACACACTTCACACCAATATTTTTGACGTGGAAACCCAGTTAAGGGAAAAACCACGGTGGGGGTTAACCCACAAAGATTATACTCTGTTAAAAGTGTTACAATGGGGAATGCACATGCATTTGGGCTCACTACCCAAAGCTCACTGCTCAAAAGAAGGCTCACTACCTACAAAATGAAGATTACAATGAGTTTAAACTAATGATTAGCGTCTCCCAATGCAAGGATTTAGTTCCAGTTAAGCACAGAATACTGACTTGATACACTTCATCTTTGTTCTACCCTCTTTACTGCTCTGCCATAATCCAGACCTTAGATCTCTTCCTTTTTGCACTCCTATTTGCCCTTTTCACACTTACTCCATATTCACACTACTAAACACACCAATACAGTTGAATCCATTGGCTATATATATCTGCTTCAACAAATTCAATCACTTTCTATTGGCCTAGTGAGGAATTTAGCAAACAACACAAATACTCTGTTCTGTCAGCTGAATCCATACACCAATGTTGATGCGTACCAGAAATAACACTTGAAGGTCACCATTCATGTCAGCCACTAACATTATATCCCATACGCAACTCACAAAAACACTTCTACCAGATCCGCATATGGATCTAACATAGGTCGACCTGTTCTTTACTAAACTGTTCTATCATATTAGGACCCAGTACTCAGATGGTCATAACTTTTAATCCCCTTGTCATCGAAGGCTGACATCTTGGATTTAGATTGTCCTGAAATTCCTCTACACTACCTCAGATACGCAACACACAATGATTGATTGGAGAAATCTGCTAACAAAAATACTGAACTCTGCCATATACTTTGTTCCTGTCTATCTGGACATGACAAATCTTGAAACTGACTTCTGGTATAATCTGATACTGCACTGCGGATGTGAGGAATGAACTTAGTTTCCATCAATGACAACACTGGTCATGCATGGCAGTGTCTCTTGCCAACAGATTATCCTATTGATGAGATTTATGATGATTGTACTTCATCTCTTACTAGTCATAGGATTATACATGATACACCTTGTTCAACTTACATGAGGTCATTACCTCCCATGTAATTCATGATGATCCATCTTCTCTATCATGTGGCTCATGGTCTATTGATGATATGTTTAGTGACGAGCCTAGTAATATTTATTTATCTTCTTATGATGAGGTTAATGACTCTTTGTTACATGATTATGTGATTTATGATGAAAATTTTCTTAATACACATATGCTAGAGTCATTTAGTGGTAATGAAGATGTAAAGATACATGCTAGATAATGATATCTTCAAATTATTCTTCTATACATGACCACTATATTTTGATACAAAGATTTAGTGATATGTTAATTTTTACCACTAAGTAATGATTTAATTCATGTCATATTCTTATACATCCTTTCATGTATTTTCATGTGCTTTCATTGATCACTTGACTATTGGCCCTAGACAATATTTTGCTCATGGTTTTATTTCTTTTCCTTCTAGTGGCCCATTTGTAGTAGATCCCATTGACTTTTCTATGCATCAGTATGATATACCAACTTAGTAGAGACCCCCATTTGGATCCATTCATACTTTCACATGTCATATCTTTAAGTGTTTATGGAGTACCTCCTCCTATATATCCCATCTTGCACATCATATAGACATACTTAAGAATGAATAAAAACATGAGGATCTTTTACAATTTTTACTTGTTATATGTGAGAATAAGGTGACATTAGTTGATAATATATCTTTGACACCCTCCATCATTGTTACATATGACATGACTCGGCATACACATGTTAGTTTGAGACATGTTGAGAATGATTTTTCACCTTATTTGAACTACCTCATTATTGGGATTGACAATCTAGAATGATATGTTGATACTCATGCACAAAGTGTTCATCCAACAAATAACACTATTAAAATATTTCACAATCCTATGGCATATGAAATTTTGACTTATTCTTTAGCAAATGAATTTGTGGAGTTACTCAGAGCCGATTATCTGGCCACAACTCTATTGTTCTATGGAACAATCACTTGTTTCTTATATGGAAACTATTCCTCCTCTTTACCTATTGTTGGTTTTGTCACCAAAAATATATAAGCACAAAATATGCCATTATTCCTGTTACCCAATTGTGCTATTCATTCTAATCAGGTCAGGTTGTAACAACATTTAGATTTGTTGCTTTGAAGAAGCATATAAATTCAGGGAAAAAGGAGAGGAAGGTTTAAGTTCTCAGTCAACCCTAGAAGGCCTACTGCCCCGATGGAGGACCATTCCAGTGATCATATCACCAAGATCCTATAGCAGCTTAATAAGAGTTGCTACATGAGCTAGATAAGATGACATGATACTCCAACAGAGTAGGAGATATCCTAGTAATGGAGGGAGAAATAAAGGCTAATCTATGTTTTGCAGATTGTGTTGCAGTTGTTGTCATTGTTCATTCATTGCAGTTTGATACATTATCAATTGATAAAAAAGGTACATAAAATCATGCTAAGTCTACTCATGATTATAAACATCTACACCATGCAATAATTTTTAGTTTATCTTTATGCAATTGATTTACGAAAAGTAGAAATGATACACAAGTCATTGCATGAAATAACTATTTATATTCATAAAGAGAGTGTTTATATATCCACACACAAGCCATGGCATTAACTATATATGGTGCAATGTAAGAGAATAAGTACATCTAAAACAAAAGGAGCAAACATATAGAAGAGGAAAAGGGACCCATCATTGCCTGAATGATGAATCCCATCGCTGGCAACATCATCTCTAGTTTGTCCCATTGATATCTTCAAGAATACCTGCAAGAGGAAATGAAGAGGGTGTTAGAGCTCAGGGTATCTTTCCCACTTCTATATGAAACAGTATCAAAATGTACCTGCTACCTTACACAACATCTAATCATGAAGATGGAAGAGTTAAACATACATCAGATGTAGAGATACAATCATAAGAAGGTGCTAAAAGGAGAAGATCATCTAATTGATAAAAGAGGCTACTAAGCCTCAATTTTTTCCAAGCATGTTTGTTAAACGTGCAGATATAGGTTTCTCAAGACATCTTGTCTCATCAATATAAAATAGAGGACCAAAAGGGACAGTCAAAGGACATAAGGAGTAGTAATGTAATGTCAAGGTACAATCCATAGTCATGAAGAGACAATTTTAAAGTAGGGACAATAATTCAGTTAGATGGAAATAAAAAATATAGTCACAAAGATGAGAAAATGCCAAGGTCTACATTATCAGTTTTTTATCCATATTTACATTATGAAATCCTAACAGAGGTTCTTTCCATGAGGTCAAAGCTTCATGTAGGACAATGGACTCCAAGGGTAGATATACCAGACAAGATGGGTATAGAGATAGAGAGTGTTTTGCTAAAGAATCTAGAGTATAAATAAACTTGAAAAATGTGACAGTAGGTAGGGAATCCTTATTACAGCTGTTAGGCTCTGTAATAGGAGTTTTGTAAGGTTGGTTGGGTCAAAGGATAGACAGTGATGAAGGACATTCATACAAGAGCTATGAGGTGTACTAAAGATGCAAAGAAGGTATGTAACAGTTGTGAAGGGTCCTCAATACATGGTAGATGACTGTGTACCCATAGGAAGGAGCCTTTGAGCATGGATTTCAATCAGTGATCAGTCTTCTCAATGTAAAATCTATTTCATACTTCCAAGACTTTCCCTATTTTGCTCAGTATGAATTCACAGAGTTCAATGTTCTTCTTAGAGATGAGATAATGGTCAGAGAGCAAGGTTATATCACTCAACAAAGGAGTAGATGACCGAGATCATTAGGGTTGAAATGATGAAGATAACAGATGATGGAGCATGCACATGTCAACAAAGAGATGATAGATAAGCATGAGATCAATGTAACGATTATTCAAAGGCATAGAAATCAAGAATGAGCACAATGCAATTTTTCCAAGAAAAGAAGGAATCTGTCAAACATAGAAGTGCAAAGACAAATGCAATAGTGAATAAGTATTTGTCCATTCCAAGGCCTACACCTTCTTTGAAAGGATACTTCTAAGTTTTGTAAATATCTTCAAGAATGCTATGGCAAAGAGCAATAATTGCTTCAGTGAAAGGAGAGGCAATCCATACTGTCAAAACAAACTAGAAGATAGGAGCTTGCACCTCAAAAGGAAGATTGACTGAGAAAGTTTGCAAAGATTGTTTAAACAGTCTCATATAGAATGCAAGGTTATTAGTGTTCAAGGTTAATTAAAGAAACAAACCAAAATACAGATGCAGAGATGTTGCTAGGAAAACTCATAATCATAGGGTTATCACATATCCATGCAGGGATAGTCATGGGAAAGACATGATATCAGGATCCTGGGAAAAGACATCTTTGAGAGACAAATAGTGGACAATCAAATGTTTAGAACAACAGTCATAGCATGAATGTCACACAGTCAAAGCTTTTGTTGAATGAAAGCTAGGAATAGAAAAGGTAGTGGACTGCTTACATCAAAGTAGGGGATAGACTGGAGGTATAATGAAATGATAGGTTTCAAATGTAAGGAATCTCCCATAGAGGGATGCTCACAAAAAAACTAAAGAGAAACAAATACAGTAAGTAGAGGAGCAACAGGAAGGTAAGTCATTGGAGTCATAACAATCACATCATGACTGTCAAAAGGCATAAAAGATCTTAGAAAATGATGCCATTCCATAGTACTTTTCATAATTATAAACAAAGGAGATGACTGTTGCAAATGACCATTCTTAAATACCATCCACTCCAACAGCAAAAAAGCTTATCCAGTTTGAGCAATAAAATAGGACAAATATTTACCACTTTTGTTGTGAATGAGGTGTAAACTTGCTAAGTGAATGTTTGACCATTGAAATGAATGCTATTAAAAAAAAGAAGGTTTCTAACAGCTCAAAAGAAGTAGCCACACTTATGATTGTCCCACCACATTACAAATATAGTCATACATGAAGATAAGCATGCATAAGAAAGGAATAGCTGCCGTAGAAAAGGTATGATTGTCAAGAAGCCAAAGTATAGAGCAAGAGCACAAAAACAAGGGATAGTCATTATAATGATAGGAGTCAATGAACTAAGAAGTAGCTACATTATGAGAACAATCTAAAGTTTGCCAAAATGCTATCATAGAAGAGAGTAGCATACAATGAAGACACAACAGTGCATAACAACGATGAAGGGGCAACATTGAAGGGTAGCTTTTCACTATTATTATCTTATCATGAATTCATAATAGCCACAAAATACTAAGGGGCAGCCAAAGGAATGGAGACCCTCATGTTTGACAACCCAGGTGTTATAGTATGACAATGGTAAGCAAGAATCATCAAGAGTTTGAAAAGAAACCCTGCAAACTGGAAGAAGACATTTGTCAAAATACCTCTGAGCTTTTGAAACTGCAAAAGGAGAAGAGGGTTTCACAAGGTATACAACGATACAATGATAAATGAATATGAAATAGTTATGATAGAGCATGACTATGAGGCACTAAAAGCATACAGACTATGGGCCTTCAAAATTATGTCTACAAAAATCAAATCTACAGAAAAAAATAAAAAGGGTTGAAGAAGATATAATGTCCATCAAAGAGTAGTGCAGAGAGAATATTTAAGAAGTTACAACTCAGATGGACCTATTCAAGACATAATGTGAAGCACTGTCATTAAAGCTACAAGAGGCTTTGATTGAGCTCGAGAACATAGGAAAATTGAAGTGAATTACATTAGTCAAACTGAACAATTTTCCTTGAAGCTTGCAACATTATAAACTGGAGTCGAAATCCTCAGGGATGAAAATAGTGAGTTGACTGAAAAAAAGGGTTCAGGAGTGTGAGTGTCTTAATGTTGCCCTAGAAGGTGCTAAAATATATTTAGATAGTTGCAGAGAGTGCAAAAACAAAGGGGGAAATGTCACAGTTTCATAGAATCAAGGAGAAAGGCAGATATAAAAGCAAATAAAGTAGATTTTCCACTTTTTCCTCTAAATAAAGAGCAACAATTAGGAAACTTACCAATCATCAAGTTACAGTGTAGCATAACAAAAGCCCCTCAAAGCTAGAAACTCAAACTCTCATCATGGCGGCACCTTAAAAGTGCAAAGCAACAAGGTGAGAGGAAAAAAGACAAGTGATATGGTCATTAGGGTTCAAAGATCCTTTTGTTCCACGGTGCCCTAAATTTGCTTAATCAAGCCTGATAGCTTAAGTCCTTTTGACTTTTATTTAAAATAAATCGTTGAAATTAATGAAGCCTGAAAGGTCAAGACTTGTGATTGAATGCCTAAGGATGCATAATGAATCCGTGGGGGTAGGGAGCTATAAGGAGTTTATGAGGGTTTTTTTTTACCTTTTTGAAGATTCTTTTAAACCTTAAGCCAGACAAAGAAACGAATATGATTAAGGTTTAATCAAAGATAAACTATGATGATTGGTAGAGTTCTTCTTTGAATTAGATTTTCATTTGCATCATGATGCATGTTTGGAGCCTTTTTGTAAGCCAAGGCAAAAAAAGACATTGTTATAAGCCTTGTGTTTTTTTTGACAAGGGTTGGACTGATAGGTCAAAATTGTAATCATGATTTTCTTTTTCTTTTTTGCATGAGTAGGAGATAAAATATTGTATTTTAAACTCTTATTAAGGGTAATAGTTATAAATTACCTTAATATTTGTTACACAAAACCCAAGAAGATGGTCATGCAACACCTATGAAGGTAAAACACAGAAACAATTGCCCTTAATATTTGTCAAAAATAATATATTTTTTTCCCTCGAATCATGCAAGAGAGATGGAGTCGAATTGAGGTGGCATACTCATGCAAAAGGAGTTTCTTTTTCTATTGTCTGACTTGGAGTCAAACTGAGCTATTTTTGGCAGTTTTTTGGTCAAACATCTTGGGAGGAGTAAATCTGACCTAAAATAGCTCATTTTGGAGCAGTTATGGGCCCTCTTTTTTAGTCTTTTTGATGTTGCTCACCCAACAACTAGGATTTGCTTTTTCCAACATATTCATGCATCATTTGGAGTCTAGTTAGATTGGAGTTGAGTTCCCCTTGGCTTTTGGAGACAAATTTTTTTATTATAGGGAAAAAAGCTTATGTTTTTTCTTAGTTCTTGCTTTCTTCTTGCCTTTGCACATTGCAGAGAGAGACATTGAGTATTGTAACTCAACTTTTTTTACAGGTTTTATATAGTAGTAGCAGTTTATTTTCAGTAGTTTCATATTTATTGTAGGGTTTTCCTTCTATTTCAACAAAATTAGGTGTTCTTCTATTCAGATTCAGGTGTCTTGTCTCTTTTGAATGATTTGATTAAGATTTATTGTGTTTTATATCAAGACCTTTAAGTTTTCTATCTCATTCATTGAATGCAAGTATACAAAAGTGCAATTTTACTATAGGTTATAGAATGTGCAAGTAATTTCATGCCTTTGTGTGAAACATTTATGTGATAAAATTGTTTAGTTTGATTTGTATGAACAGATGTATTGATAATAGTTGTGAATCAAATTACAAGTTAGGATTCAATCATTGGTGCATCACCGCATAGGATAGTTTTCAGTTTATATTTAATCATCCTTCTATCTCTTTTCCATAAAAGTTTATCAGATCCAAGGGGCATTTAAAGGGACCCGACTCTTTCGGAGGTTCATTCTCATCATAGACAACCCACAGTTTGAGATTGTTCCCATGTTGCACAGGGTGGCTAAGTTTTAAATCTTCACATTCAGGGTGCAATCCTTCATGACAACAATTTTTGGCATGCCCAGTGGGACAGATTAGACTATAACAGTCTGTCAATTCTCATCCATTGTTGATATTCAATGGGTATATCAGCAAGATCAACCTTTGGAGGCAGTTTCTCAAACACCTGGAGACTCTACAGGTTTAAATCTACCAATTTCAATAGTCTAGAAGTTTAAAGATTATCAAGGATCAGGATTTAAGTGATATTTTTGGTTCTTTCCTTCATGGAATCCTTCCAATCACTTGACAACTTTGCTGGTATGTACAAAATTTTCTAAATCAGACCTGGTTTTCTTAATTTAGGAAAAAAAATTATGAAAACCCAGCTCATTTGAATGTTCTAGTATGTCAAACTATCAAGGAAATTATGTTCCTACCCCTTCAGTTTGCCAAAATGTAGTCTTAGAGCCTTTTTAATACCCATATTAGACTAAAAACACGGCTAGTTTTATCCCAAACAGCCATGCAACAACAATATATCAGCATGCTAAACATGCTTACCTCCCACCCACCCCTAGTCAACCTTCATGGCAGCCTACCTATGCTCATAACTAGTCCCAGAAAGACTATTTTGTTCCCAATCAACATGCTTTTTCTATTGATCAGCCTTAGTATGATCTAATAGCATGAGCATTCAAGATATGGCTTTAGATTTACACAAAACTAGCATGAGCATTCAAGATATGGCTTTAGATTTTCAAAAATAGTTTGATGCCATTGAAAGAGAACAAGAGTATAACATGCAGTAGGAGGAACTTTCTTATCAAGCCTATCTCCAATAGCAGGAGCATTAATCTTATGAAGCTTTTTACTATCAGCAAGAGATGGAGGAAAAGAGAAAGTATGAAGAAGAATGCCTAAATAGGCAGATTGTTGTTAACGAGGAACAAATTAGATAGTTTTTGGTTCAAGTTTAAAAACCCAAAGCTCAAATTCCAAGTTTTAGAGGTTTTGATTTTGTTCAAAGGCCTATTTGCATTCAAAACCGGTCCATTAATCCTCAGTTTCAGTCATATCAAGAGCCCGAACCAAGTCATCAAAGTTTTGAAAAACCATGATAGCCTTCTTAGGCTAAGTATCCTGATTATAAAATGCCAAACCTTGTTAAAGCCACTCCAATTCAAAATCAAGAAGAGGAAAAGGTAGTAGAATCTAAACCAATCAAAATTCTAAGTTGGTGTGGTGGGTAAAAGGAAGAGTAGTAAAGACAAAAAGGGAGTTATCTGCTATCTACAAGCCTCCATATGATATACAAGATAAGAAATCATACCTTTTACAAGGAAGTAAGTATGAAAATCAAACTCTATTGCAAGAAGAGCAAGCAGTTGCTGCTGTTTGTACTATGTTCCCAACTAAATATGAGCATAATGCATGTGAAGAGGATGTTGGTTCAGGCTTGATACCGAATCTTTACATTTTGATTCATTTGATGGTTTTTCTAATGCTTTTTATGAGATGAATGAAGGCAGAATGGAAAGGCTATGGGGTTAGAATCTTTAGTTGCAAAGACAACTTGTGCAAGATTCATTGAAGGAAGAATCGAATGAAAAGGAAGAATTGATATTTTTGTTCAATCATCTGCCTTCTTTTGTTGATGAAGAAATCATGTTCATACCAACAACAGCTGCAAGTCAGAGGCAAGAAGTGAATGCAATTCAAAGAGGACAGATTTTGCAAAATCAAGGTCAGTTTGAATAGCAAAATATTGATAGCTAGTTTGACAAAGAGGATCATGTTCCCCATGGATGTGAAACATCTGATTTGTTTTTAGAGCTCCCTTTGTACTACAAAGAAGAAGCTAACATGGACAACTTGAAGGCAACTTATCTTGAAGAGTAGTCAAGTAAACTAATTGAAGATGATCAGCCTATTTAGGACAACTCTACATTTGATTGTCAAGATCCTAACTATTCAGCTTGTAGAGAGCTTTCCACTCTGCTAAATTCTTGTAATGACCAAGACCCCAAGTCCCTGAATGATGAGGACAATAAGGTAAAATAGGTTTCTAAACATTCCCCTTTTGAACTTGAATAAAATAAAGCTAATCAGTTTGAGGACAGTAAGTATAGTATGCCACTAGAGCTTTTCGAAGAGGAAACCAAATATCAAAAGGGATTCAAGGTTGCTACTGATTGCATGAACATTTAGGAGCATCTCCTAATAGAGGACACTTTGTCTCAAAGAATGGACTATCGAAAGGCAGTTTTAAAAAAGTTCCCTGATCATACAAGAAAGAGTGCATCAACCTCATTCACTCAGGAAGAGGAGCAGGGGTTAGACAACTCAAATTTGGTTAAGTTTTTAGACCCTCCTAATCAGTCCATGTTTCAAATTTAGTGTGATAGAACAACATAATACAAAACCAACACAAATTGTTTGAGCATAAGTTTGTCAAGAGGTTGTCCTATTTGACATCTAATCCAATTGGAAGGCAACAAGGTGAAGACACTACCTATCATGCTCATTTCAAGGCATGAGGATGAGCAATAAGAAAAAAGGAGTCAACTTTTCAGTCAAAGCAAGTGGGTATGTAATTTTAGTCCCTTTCTTGAAGAGGCATCACATAAATTTATTGGATAACCACCCTTTCCACACCCCTTGTTGGCTGCTAACAAGTATGGAAATCATACTCAGCTAATCAAGAAGGGAAGATACTTTGCAACACCAGTTAATGGCTTCATTTAGAAAGCATGTTCTTTTGTTTAGATTAGGTAGGTAGACCACTTGCCTTAGTTTTTGTTTTCCAAGAAGTGTAGTTGCACAGTTGGCTACCCTTGTTTAGGGCTAGCATTGTTTTGTTTTGTTGCTGTGTGAGTTCTATCAGCTGAGTTTCAAGAAATTTTTTGAGTTGTAAAGGCCAGGAAAGACTCTGTTGCCCAATGGATATACTAGGCAACTAGTTAGAAGAGTTTTAGCAGGCAAAACTAGCGTAGAGGTTACCAAAAATATTACCCAATTGTGCTTTCTAGACCAAACAAGTCAGGCTGTAATAATATTTATATTTGCTGCTTTGAAGAAGCAGATAAGTTCATGGGAAAAGGAGAGGAAGGTTCAAGTTCTCAGTTAGCCCTAGAAGGTCTACTGTCCTAATGGAGGACCATTCCAGTGATCATATTACCAAGATCTTATAGTAGCTCAATAAGAGCTGCTACATGAGCCAGATAAGATGAGAGGATACTCCAATAGAGTAGGAGATATCCTAGGATTGGTAGGAGAAATGAAGGCTAATCTATGTTTTATAGATTGTGTTCTAGTTGTTGTCGTTATTCATTCATTATAGTTTGATACATTATCAAGTGATCGAAAAGATACATAAAATCTTGCTAAGTCTACTCATGATTATAAACATCTACACCATGCAATAATTTTTAGTTTATCTTTATGCAATTGATTTATGAAAAAAAGAAATGATACACAAGTCATTGCATGAAATAATTGTTTATATTCATAAAGAGAGTGTTTATATATCCACACACAAGCCATGGGATTAACTATATATGATGCAATGTAAGAGAATAAGTACATCTCAAACAAAAGAAACAAAAAAATAGAAGAGGAAAAGGGACCCGTCATTGCCTGAATGCCGAATCCCATCACTGGTGGCATCATCTCCAGTTTGTCCCATTGATATCTTCAAGAAGACCTACAAGAGGAAATGAAGAGGGTGTTAGAGATCAAGGTATCTTTCCTTCTATATGAAACAATATTAAAATGTACCTTCTACCTTACACAACATCTAATCATGAAGATAGAAGAGTTAAACAGACATCAGATGCAAAGATATAATCATAAGAAGGTGCTAAAAGGAGAAGATCATCTAATTGATAAAAGAGGCTACTAAGCCTCAATTGTTTTCCTAACATGTTTGCTAAATGTGCAGATACATGTTTCTCAAGACATCTTGTCTCATCAATATTAATATAGAGGACCAAAAGGGGCAGTCAAAGGACATAACGAGCAGCCATGTAATGTCAAAATACAATCCATAGTCATGAAGAGACAGTTTGTAGGGACAACAAACCAGTTACATGGAAATTAGAAATATAGTCATAAAGATGAGCAAATGTCGAGGTCTACATTATCAGTACAAGGTTTGTATCTTGTTTTTGATCCATATTTACATTATGAAAACCTAACAAAGGTTCTTGCCATGAGGTCAAAGCTTCATGCAGAACTGTGGCCTCCAAGGGTAGATATCCTAGACAAGATGGGTATAGAGATAGACGATGTTTTGCTAAAGAATCTAGAGTATAAATAAACTTGAAAAATGTGATAGTAGGTAGGGAAATCCTTATGACAGTTGTTAGGCTCTGTAATAGGAGTTTTGTAAGGTTGGTTGGGTCAAAGGATGGACAGTGATGAAGGACAGTCATACAAGAGCTATGAGGTGTATTAAAGATGCAAAGAAGGTATGTAACAGTTCTGAAGGGTCCTTAATGCATGGTAGATGACTATGTACCCATAGGAAGGAGCCTTTTAGCATCCATTTCAATCAGTGATCAGTCTTCTCAATGTAAATTTGTTTCATACTTCTAAGACTCTCCCTATTTTGCTCAGTATGAATTCACAGAGTTTAGTGTTCTTAGAGATGGGATAATGGTCAGAGAGCATGGTTATATCACTCAACAAAGGAGTAGATGACAGAGATCATTAGGGTTGAAATGATGAAGATAACAGATGATGGAGCATGCACATGTCAGCAAAGAGATGTTAGACAAGTATGTGATCAATATAACGATTATTCAAAGGCACATAAAACAAGCATGAGCACAATGTAACATTTCCAATAAAAGAAGGGATCTGTCAAACACAGAAGTGCAAAGACAAATGTAACAATGAATAAGTATCTGTCCATTCCAAGGTCTACACCTTCTTTGAAAGGATACTTTTAACTTTTGTAAATATCTTCAAGAATGCTATGGAAAATAGCAACAACTACTTCAGTGAAAGGAGAGGTAGTCCAAACTGTCAAAATAAACTAGAAGATAGGAGCCTATACCTCAAAAGGAAGATTGACTAAAAAAGTTTGCAAAGATTGTTTAAAAAGTCTCATACAAAATGCAAGGTTATTAGTGTTCAAGGTTAATTAAAGAAACAAACCAGAAGGAAGATGCGGATATGTTTCTAGGAAAGCTCATAATCATAGGGTTAACACATATGCATGGAGGGACAGTCATGGCAAAGACATGATATCAGGATCCTGGTAAAAGACAACATCTTTGAGAGAAAAAATAGTGGAAAATTGAATGGTTAGAGACAACATTCATAGCGTGACTGTCACACAATCAAATCTTTTGTTGAATGAAAGCTAGGAATAGAAAAGGTAGTGGACTACTTACATCCAAGGAGGGGACAGACTGGAGGTTATAATGAAATGATAGTTTTCAAATGTAAGGAATCTTCCATAGAGGGATAGTCACAAAGAAACTAAAGAGCAACAAATACAGTAAGTAGAGGAGCAACAGGAAGGTAAGTCATTGGAGTCATAACAATCACATCATGACTGTCAAAAGGCATAAAAGATCTTAGAAAATGATGCCATTCCATAGTACCTTTCATAATTATAAAAAAGGAGATGACTATTGCAAATGACCATTCTTAAATATAATCCACTCCAATAGCCAAAAGGCTCATCCAGTTTGAGCAATAAAGTAGGACAAATATTTACCACTTTTGTTGTGAATAAGGTGTAAACTTGCTAAGTGAATGTTTGACCATTGAAATGGGTGATATTAAAAAAAAAAGGTTTCTAATAGCTCAAAAGAAGCATCCACACTTATGATTGTCCCACCACATTAGAAATATAGTCATACAAGAAGATAGGCATGCATGATCAAGGAATAGCTACCATAGAAAAGGTACGATTGTCAAGAAGCTAAAGTATAGAGTAAGAGCACCAAAACAAGGGATAGTCATTACAATGATAGGAGTCAGTGAACTAAGAAGTAGCTACAATATGAGAACAGTCTAAAGTCTACCAAAACACTGTCATAGAAGAGAGCAACATACAATGAAGACACAACAATGCATAACAATGATGAAGGGGCAACATTGATGGGTAGCTTTTCACTGTTATTGTCTTATCATGAAGTCATAACAACCACAACATAGTAAGGGGCTGCCAAAGGAATGGAGATCTTCATGCTTGACAACCCAGGTGTTACAGTATGACAATGGTAAGCAAGAATCATCAAGAGTTTGAAAAGAAACCCTGCAAATTAGAAGAAGACATTTTTCAAAATACCTTTGAGCTTTTGAAACTACAAAAGGAGAAGAGAGTTTCACAAGGTATACAATGATACAATGATAAATGATTGTAAAACAGTTATGATAGAGCATGACTATGAGGCACTAAAAGCATACAAAGTGTGGGCCTTCAAAATTATGTCTATAGAAATCAAATCTACAAGAAAAAACTAAAAAGAGCTGAAGAAGATATAATGTCCATTAGAGAGTAGTGCATAGAGAATATTCAAGAAGTTACAACTTAGATGGACCTATTCAAGATAGAATGTGAAGCATTGTCATTAAAGATACAAGAGCATTTTATTGAGCTTGAGAACATAGGAAAACTGAAGTGAATTACATTAGTCAAACTAAACAGTTTTCCTTGAAGCTTGCAACATTACAAACTGGATTTGAAACCCTTAGGGATGAAAATAGTGAGCTGACTAAAAAAGAGGTTTAGGAGTGTGTCTTAATGTTGCCCTAGAAGGTGCTAAAATATATTTACATAGTTGCAGAGAGTGCA
This sequence comes from Cunninghamia lanceolata, assembly GCA_027924645.1. NCBI lineage: Eukaryota > Viridiplantae > Streptophyta > Pinopsida > Cupressales > Cupressaceae > Cunninghamia > Cunninghamia lanceolata. Next base: position 14,236,630 of record BSBN01000828.1, on the reverse strand, counting down.
GAAACAAAGGGAGAAATGCCATAGTTTCATAGAATGAAGGAAAAAGGTAGATATAAAAGCAAATAAAGTAGATTCTCCACTATTTCCTCTGAATAAAGAGCAATAAAAAGGAAACTTACTAGTCATCAAGTTATAGTGTAGCATAACAGAATCCCCTCAAAGCTAGAAACACAAACTCTCATCATGGTGGTGCCTTCAAAGTGTAGAGCAACAAGGTGAGAGGCAAAAAGACAAGTGATATGATCATTAGGGTTCAAAGATCTTTTTGTTCCATTGTGCCCTAAATTTGATTAATCAAGCCCGATAGCTTAAGTCCTTTTGACTTTTATTTAAAATAAATCATTGAAGATATGAAGCCTGAAAGGTCAAGACTTGTGATTGAATGCCTAAGGATGCATAATGAATCCATGGGGATAGGGAGCTATAAGGAGTTTATAAGGGGTTTTTACCTTTTTGAAGATTCTTTTAAACCTTAAGCTAGACAAAGAAAAGACTATGATTAAGGTTTAATCAAAGAGAAACTATGATGCCCAGTAAAGTTCTTCTTTGGAATAGATTTTCCTTTGCATCATGATGCATGTTTGGAGCCTTTTTGTAAGCCAAGGTAGAAAAAGATATTGTTATAAGCCTTATGTTTTTTTTGACAAGGGTTGGAGAGAGGTCAAAATTGTAATTATGATTTTCTTTTTCTTTTTTGCATGAGTAGGAGACAAAATATTGTATTTTAAACACTTATTAAGGGTAATAGTTATAAATTACCTTAATATTTGTTGCACAAAACCCAAGAAGATGATCATGCAACACCTACTAAGGTAAAACACAGAAACAGTTGCCCTTATATATTTGTCAAAAATAATATATTTTGCCCCTCGAATCATAAAAGGAAGAGAGATGGAGTCGAATTGAGGTGGCATACTCATGCAAAAGGAGCTTCTCTTTCTATTTTCTGACTTGGAGTCAAACTGAGCTATTTTTGGCAATTTTTTGGTCAAACATCTTGGGAGGAGGAGTTTTGAGCTAAAATAGCTCATTTTGGAGCAATTATGGGCCCTATTTTTTAGGGTTTTTCCTCTTGCTCGCCCAACAACTAGGAGTTGTTTTTTCCAACATATTCATGCATCATTTGGAGTCCAGTTGGACTGGAGTTGAGTTCCTCTTGGCTTTTGGAGACAAATTTTTGTGTTATAAGGAAAAAGCTTATGCTTTTTTCTCAGTTCTTGCTTTCTTCTTGCCTTTGCACATTGCAGAGAGAGACATTGAGTATTGTAACTCAGCTTTTTTATAGGTTTTATACAATATCAACAATTTATTTTCAGCAGTTTCATAGTTATTATAGGATTTTCCTTCTATTTTCAATAAAATCAAGTGTTCTTCTCTTCAGATTTAGGTGTCTTGTCTCTTTTGAATGACTTGATAAAGATTTATTATGTTTTATATCAAGACCTTTGCATTTTCTGTCTCATTCATTGAATGCAAGTATACAAAAGTGCAATTTTACTACAGGTTACATATTGTGCAAGTAATTTCATGCCTTTCTGTGAAACATTTATGTGATAAAACTATTCAGTTTGAGTTGTATGAACATATGTATTGAGAATAACTATGAATCAGATTGCAAGTTAGGATTCAATCATTGGTGCATCACCCCGTTAGGATAGTTTTTAGTTTATATTTAATCATCCTTCTATCTCTTTTCCATGAAAGTTTATAAGATCCAAGGGGCATTTAAAGGGAGTCAGCTCTTTCGGAGGTTCATTCTCATCATAGACAACCCACAGTCTGAGAATGTTCCCATGTTACATAGGATTGCCAAGTTTTAAAGCTTAGCATTCAAGGCGCAATCCTTCATGACAATAATTTCCTTCAATCTACATCTTCTTCTTATGACCATTTTTAGTTACCTCTCTTGCCTTCCTACCCTTACTATACCATCCTTTGATGGGTCTATGTCCATTATGTGTTGACCACACCCTCATAGATTTTTTTTTTATTGGTTCATACATCGTTTATCCACCTATTTCCCATGCTAGTCTTTTATCCTTTCAAGTGTCATCATAGACTATGTCAATATCCTCTAATCTAGAATTTCTAGTCCATCTACACCTTGGTGAAATTCCTCTTCTTTCCTACACTTGGCCTCTTCCTACCAAGCAACTCTACTAGTCTCACATACCCATACCAAGTATCATGATGCATTCCTTGATATGTATATTGTACATGATATTCTATAAGATCCCTATAAAAATTTCATAGGTTACACTAGTGCCTTTGCCACTTGAAATCTCTATTGTTCCATCAACACCGTTGGCAATGTCTCCAATAGTCATCTAGAATGGTGTTCTTCTTCTAGATCCATCCTTTGGATTTTTTGTTTGCACCAAGCTACTACCATAATATGCATGCTCACTCCTCAATTTATATGTTAACCATGGTACAAGAACTTAGTATCTTCACTCGAGATGACACCCTATGACAACTCATGTAACTTGTCTACTTTTTTGAAAAGCATATATATATGTCTACAATCCTAGAGTCTCCACTCAAATCTTATCATAGTCTTCGTCAACTTAGTTTCTCCTTCTATGGGAACAATCTAGAGATCACAATCCTCCAATGTATCTCCTTCTTTAGGTATCACTTCTAAAGTTCCTAATCCTTAATGAAGATCACATCCTCTTCTTTCAGCCATATATAAGTCCTTTGGTTTTCTTCACCACCTTATTTCAACCACACATAAGTCCTTTGGTTTTTTTCACCACCTTATTTCAACCACACATAAGTCCTTTCATTTTGTTAACATAGGAAAAATAGAATGGATATCTGTTTTCTAGAATAGATATCTATTTTCTAGAATAGATTTTAGTTTTCTATGATGGATATCTGTTACCTAGATATCCATTGCCCAAAGAATTGGGCTTTAGGTAATAGATATCGATTTTGGAAATGGATATCCGTTATCTAAAAGCAAAAAAAGGCAAAAAGAATATTGTTGGGCCCGACAACGATGCCTATAGACCCTCTGTTGTCGAGAAACCCATGATCTCTGCCTGTTACAGTAACAAAAAACACTTTTATACACTTTTGGACACAAAATTTTCTTGTTTCAATCATTAGGGTGATATTTTTGTTCCCCTAATGGGGAGTAACAATCATCGTAAAGAAAAAATGAGGAGAAAAGTTACATTGGAGGAAATTGAAGCAATTAGGGAAAATGATAGAGAAAGGAAGAGAATTGGAAGACCAGCTTTGGTGGATGCTCATCAAGGTGAATCTTATTCTTTACCATCTAATGACATGCAAATTGAAGGTGTTAATGTTGAATATAATAAAATGTTAGATAAGAATGAAATTGACCATGATATTGCAAATGAAAATTCTACAAAATGTTATGAAACACCTATTGATAAGAACAATATCATGGACAAAGAAGAAGAAAAACATAGACGTTTGCTCAAAGATTGTGGATATGAACCTCATGATGTTGAATTTGCACTCCATAATCCATTTGTTGATACAATTGATGTGGTTGATAACATGGACGAAACAATGAAAATCAATGTATCTCCAAATTACATAAGAAGAGAGGACAATTTTCAAGAAGAGAATGAGCATGATGAAATTGTAAAACATCCAAGAGCCCCAAAATGGTTACATGAAATTGATGGGAACATAATGGAAAAACTTGAAGGCAAGAGGTCGTCACGAACAGTTTAGTTGTGGGCTTCAAAACTTTTCAATGAATACTTTGAGAATAAAACATTAACTGAACAATACTAAATTTTTGTGCAATTACTAAAGATGTACAAAATGAGACCTTTACTAAAGAAATTAATGATTCAGGGAAACAAAGTGTTCGATTAGAATAAAATTATTGTTAGAAGCCTTTTCAATGCATTCAATTCTATTGGAAAGACTAGCAAGGACAAAGATAAAAGAGCTGCTCGTAGAGTAATAACAACCTCAATAGTGAGAAAACAATTAAGAAAGGCTCGATTAATGAGGCAAACTTGTGTTGACTTAAGCTTGAATCATAAAACATTGTCAAAACCACTAGCATTTAGATCAAGACTAGATAGTCCTCTTGGAAATGATACTTGGGCTTTTAGTGGTAGGCTTCCACGAGTTGATAAGAAGCTAATCAATAGCACAAAGGATGGAATTGAATGATTTTGGCACACTAACTCTAGGGCATCACCAAATGTAAAAGATGTTTTAAAGTTAAGAATTGATGATAAAGACCGCACACCACATCCTAAACATTACTTGGAATGTAGCCAAACAACATTGTACATACAATATTGTGAAACACACCCAGGTATGACAATCTCACAAAGAGCATTTGAATCTTGTAAGCCATTTTATTGTGTTCTTAAAATTTGTAATATATGTTGCGAATACCATGTAAAATTTTCTATGTATCATGTATTATTATGCAATATTGATTCTACTTTGCACACTAACGAATGTTACATGAGTGTGGTAAAATTCAACTATCAAAGTCATCTAGGGACTTATTAGATTTATTTCTATGTATTAGAGATGATGGTAGCATTTTCTACAAGAATGATTGTTTAAATGAAAAGTGTTTACAATGTGGTGGGTTATCAAAATTTATATCATGTATTCATGAGGGTAGCGAGCATGATTTTGGAAAGAAAATGGTTGAGAAAAAGAGATATAAGAAAGTGAAATAAAATTTGAAAAGTGGAGGTGAAGGTTTTAGATGTGAGTTTGTTGTAAGAGAGGTAAGTATTGCTGATTTTAGGAAAAATCTATTTTACAAGTATGCTAGACACAACCACATGTCTCGATGGATAGATCAACAGTTTAGGATGTGTACAGACTTTTTCCTGATTAGAACTATTGTCTCTGTAGTTGATTTTGCAGAAAACTACATGTTGAAACCACAAAATGAAGTGCAATCCCAGTACTACAATTCTATTCAGATTGTCATTTTTGTTCACATCACATATAGACACGCCCCTGAGAGTATAGAAGAGAACATGAAGATTGTTAGAGAATACCATTTTTACATGAGTGATGATCGATCCCGTTCATAAGAGTATGCGCAATATTATTTTCAACAATTTTATGGATTCTTGCAAGAAAATGATACTAGAATGGATCAACATCTCAATTGGTCAGATAACTACACCGGTCAATTCAAGAATGCTCATATGTTCTATTGGTTGAGAAGAATGCATGTAGAGAAGGGTATAACTCATATTTGGAATTTTTTTGAAGCTAGGCATGGAAAAGGGGAACATGATGGAGCAGGTGCATGATGTAGACACCTGCTCACTGCATTCCAAAGTAATAAGCATTTAAGCTTAGACACAACTCACTACCCGTGATTCATATTCACATCATCTTCTCTACCTTGCTCCACTCAACTTCATCTTGCATTTATACCATCTACAACCAAGACCTATCTCAATTAGGTTGGTCCTAATGAAGTGTGTGCACCTCAAACGTGCAACACCCATTATGTTGGCACTAAGCACTTCCACGGTTGAAAGAAGTGAAAGTGGACCATGTCAAGGGTTATCTAGGACTCAAATCTGTATCACCAAGCTGCTCATCACATCCACAATCCATGAGGTACCTCCTCAAATAGCGCTAGCAAGCCAGGTTGGCCAAACCTGAGTTAACGACCACATCCATGCTTCTCTAAGTCCAAAAACATCATACGGACCATAGAGAGACACTCCACAACATCCACACACCTTTCTAGAATATTCAGCATCATCAAAATCTTCTGTAATACTCTCGCAACCACCTGAAACAAAGAATGTCTTCATTTTGCACATTGGGATACATTGCTATTGAACATCAACATAAGAACTAAACTTACAGAGTACCCAAACACTAGAAACTTTAGGGCAAGGTAGATACAGAAAATATAAGCACTTTCACAAATCTGTAAGATAAGAAAACTTAATGCGGAGAAATGCGAAGCAATCTCATTTCTCCTAGACAACTTTCTTCACAGTCAAACATTCTGTCAAACACATCTTCCACTGCCGCACGATCTAGAACCTGAAACTTTGAATACAACACCTCTGAACACCTCTAATCAACACTTCCAAACCATACGATCATATCTTCAACTATGAAGAAATGCAGAGCAGATCACTAAATATACCTCTGTCACACTACACACCTTTTTATTCAAATTTTCTCAAAAGCACTTGGAAACCAAGTGAATTACCTGCTAGAGATTGACATCAATGACAATACCAGCAAGTTTCCAACAATCTCCCCATTTGTCATTGATGGCAACACCAACTTTATGAAAAATCATCAAGACCTAAAGAAATCGGTTAGAAACTTAGTAGTACTCCCCCTGATTGGAGCAACTCTTACTCTTCACACATTTTCCTATACAATGGGTTTTCAACCACTTTAACTCTCCCCCCTTTGACATCAATGGCAAAGGGCCACAACTTACAACACCATCAAGTACCTACTCTATCTCCACTACACTCATTTTTTTGCACTTTCCCCCTTAGGGTCATAAGATATGCTCCATCAAACTACACCAACCAATAGTATCACTACCTACTCCCCTTGAGAGGTAGCCTTCAACATCAGTCCAGGACCAAAAATGTATCTTGAAATGCTTCCCGGATAGATGCACACACTTATGTGTCTAGTTAAAAGGAGGGGCAATAACCCCTAACTTCTTTCAGAGATACTCAAAAGTATCCTTAGGAAGAGCCTTTGTAAAGATGTCTCCAATTTGATCCTTGGTAGGCACATACTCTAATTTCACCTCATTCTCTGCAACCTTCTCTCTTAGAAATTGATACTGGATTGAAATATGCTTTGTCCTTGAATGCATTACTAGATTCTTTAAAATGTTGATATCACTTGTATTATCACATAAGATAGGAATAGGTTCATCATATGACACTTTGATATCCTTCAATATCTACTTCATCCATAACACTTGTGTGCAACAATATGCTGCTGTGATGTACTCTGCCTCTGTAGTAGATAATGAAAGTGAGTTCTGCTTCTTACTTAACCATGAGACAAGTCTACTTCCCAGAAAGAAAGCACCACCACTTGTACTTCTTCTATCATATGTACATCTTGCCCAATCTACATCTGTATATGCACTCAAGGAGAAATCAATATCCTTGGGATACCATAGGCCAAACTCCAGAGTGCCTTTCAAGTATCTGAATATCTTCTTTATTGCTGAAACATGTGACTCTCTGGGATCTAATTGAAATCTAGCCACTAGGTAAAATGCATGCATGATATCTGGTCTAGTAGTAGTCAGGTATAATAATCAACCAATCATTGGTCTATCCTTGCTCTGATCATCCTTAGGATATTCACCATCTTTTCGTAACTTATGACTAGTAGTCATGGGAGTACATACCAGTTTGGAGTCTTCCATTCCAAACTTCTTCAACATTTCCTTAGCATACTTTGATTGTGAAATGAAAATACCTTTTTTTGATTGACTGATTTGTAACCCAAGGAAGAAATCCATTTCCCCACACATTGACATTTCAAATTCTTTCTACATCTCTTTTGCAAGTCTCTTGCACAGACCATCATTTCCTCCAAAGATTATATCATCAACATATACCTCCATAATCAGGATTTGATTTTATTCAACTTTGAAATATAGATTTCTATCTACAGTGCCCTTTTTGAATCCTTGTTGTGGTAGGTACCTATCCAACCTTGTATACCAAGCTCTAGGAGCCTATTTGAGTCCATACAATACCTTCTTCAATCTGCAGATCATATTTGGATCATCTGATAACTGAAAGCCTTCTGATTGTTCAATGTATACTTCCTCTTCCAACTCTCCATTCAAGAATGCAGATTTCACATCCATCTGATAGATTGAAATCCTTGTGAGTTGCAAAGGCTAAGAACATTCTAATGGCCTCCAATCTTGCCACTGGAGAAAATGTTTCCTCATAATCTATTCCTTCCACTTGTGAGTAGCCTTTACACACAAGCCTAGCCTTATTTCTGACTACTTCTCCATTTTCATTCAATTTGTTTTGGAAGACCCATTTAGTTCCTATCACATTTTTGCCTGCTGGTCTTGGAACAACTTCCCAAGTCTGATTCTTCTCAATTTGCATCAATTCTTCTTCCATAGCTTGATCCAGTGCTCATCTTTGCATGCTTCAGTCACTGTTTTGGGTTCTATTTTAGACAATAAGCACAAATTCACCTTTTCATCTTCCATAGCATTATTTCTTCTTGTTAATACACCTTTGGTCTTATCTCCAATGATTTGAACTTTAAAATTATTCTTCTGCACATACTTGGGGGTCTTAGGAATCCTTTTTGAAGCATATTCTTCATCAACTTGCTTCTCTTTTTCCTTTTCTTCTTCTCTTTCTTCTTATCTACAAGGGAGCTCATCATATTCATATCCTTCTATTAGTACTGAGCTTTGATGTGGTTCCTCATCCACTTTGACATTTGCACTTTCAACTAGCTTCTTTAGCCTCTTGTTGTAACACCTATAAGCCTTGCTCTTTGTGGAATATCCAAGGAAGATTCCTTCATCTAATCTTGTCTCAAACTTTCCCAATTTTTCTTCATCTCTCCTAATGTAGCACTTGCTTACAAACATTCTAAAATATTTTACAGTAGGAGTTCTTCCATACCATAGTTCATATAGAGTATTTGAATTGTTGACCCTTGTTTGCACTCTATTTTGTATGTAGACTGCAGTGTGAATATCTTCTCTCCAATAGATATCTGGTAGATTTGCTTCTTTCAACATTGTCCTTGCTACTTCATAAACAATCTTGTTCTTTCTTTCCACCATCCCATTCTCCTAAGGAGTCCTAGAGGCTGACAAATGCCTTTTTATTCCATGATCTTCACAAAAGAAATTAACCTCATTGGAGGTGAACTCACCACCTCTGTCAAACCTCAAACACTTGACTTTCAAATCAATTTCATTTTCAACCATAGCCTTAAATGCTTTAAACTTATCTAGAGCTTCTAATTTTTCTTTGAGAAAAGTTACCCAAGTCATTCTAGAGTAATCAATTAACAACATGAAATACATGTCACCTTGAAAGCTTCCTACTCTTGTAGGTCCACACAGATCTGTGTGCACCAACTCCAAAGGTCTGGTGGTAGAATACTCTTTGATCTTGAAATTCTTCCTTGTTTGCTTCCCAATCTAACATTCCTTGTAGGTTGCATTGATAGGCTTTGTAATTATTGGTAGATCCCTGATAGCTTGAGTAGAACTGATTCTCAGTAGAATGTCAAAATTGATCTGACATTCTTCTATGCCATAGCCAACATTCATTAGTTTGATTCATGAAGCACATACCATTGGGACCTTTGAGCTGATATACATTTCCTTTTGTCCTTGTTCCTCTAGCAACCAGAGCTTTGGAGTTTTCTTTTCTGATTTCATAGCCACCATCCTGAAATACAAGGTTATGTCCTCTCCTACACATTTGTCCTACAATTAGAAGATTATGCTAGAGACCCTTGACATAAAGAACGTCATCTGTATTGAGCTTGCCATCAAAACTAATTGAATCTTTTCCACAGATCCTAGAAGATGCATCATCTCCAAGCTTAACAAAACCTCCATCATACTTCTCAAGCTTCACAAACTTATTCTTATCACCAATCATATGATTTGAACACACACTATCAATTAACTAGTGGTTCTCCTCTTCTCTTGCATGAAAAGTAGTTACCAAAGCTCCTTTGATATTGTGCTCTATTTTCGGAGCAATTTCCTTCATACCTCTTTTAGAATTAGTTCCATCATTCAAAGCCATAAACAAGCATTCATTTCTTTCATCATCTAGATAGTCAGACTCATCATTAGATATTCTATCATCTTCCTTAACATAATAACTTCTCTTGAATGATTTACCTTTGTTGTCCTTATATTTGTCATTTGGAATTTTAATCAAACATTTTGAAGCATAATGACCTATCTTTCCATAGGTAAAGCATTTGAAAGGTAACTTACTTCTATATTTTCCAGAGCTCTTTTTCAATATGCTCACAAAATTTGCTTCCACTTCATCAAAGTCATCTGGATTTGATTCAACATTATTTTCTATCTTGCTAGCCTTAAAAGCAGTTTCTTTTCTTGAATCATCTTGACCAAATTTTCTTATCTCAAAAGTAGTTAAAGTACCAAATATTTGATCCCTAGAATAATTATTCAAATTTTGAATTTCTTCAATAGTGGAAACTTTAACACTATAAGATTTTGGAAGAGTTATAGTACCTTCTTTACCACTTCACTTTCCTCCAGCTTTCCACCAAGACCATTGATGGAGTTGACAACTTCATCCACTCTTTGCATGTAGCTTGCAATATTTTCATCCTATGACATCTTCAGGGTTTCAAACTTGGCCTTGAAATTGTGCATATTTTCTTGCTTGACCTTGTCATCTCCTTCATAGATACTTTCAAGCTTCTTCCAGATCTCATGAGCAATTTTTCAACTCATCACCTTCACTAATTTAGAATCAAAGAGACTGTTCAGAAGAACAGTCCTTGCCTTACCATTGTTCTCATAGTCTTTGATCTCATCTTCATCCTTTAGACCATTAGTAGGTATGGTATATTTTTTCTCAACTACCTTCCATACACCATATCCTAATGAGATGAGAAAGATTTCCATCATGGTCTTCCAAAAAGCATAATTTGTTCCATCAAACACTAGAACCTCAATACCTTTCCTATGCACCAACCAGATCTACCCCAAGCGGTTAAGCTTCTCCAGGGAACCTTTCTCTGATACCAATTGTTAGAATGCACAGGGCAACTGAGAGGGAGTTGAATTAGTTGTGTATTAAAACATTAAACCCTCAAAGCAATTCCAAACATCAACCTCTTATTATGCATTAGCAGAATGTAAACATGTATGAAACATCAATGCAAACACATTCAAACACATAAGAACACCAGATTTATGTGGAAAAACCAAGAAGGGAAAAACCACAGTGAGGATTAGCTCATATATATATGAATAGCAACACCAAAAACAAATAGAATCACTTCCCAAAAGAAAGGCTCACTACCAAAAGAAAGGCTCACTGCCAAGTGCTCACAACCCAAAAGAGAGAAGAAAGAAGAAGACTATTACAGAGAGATTCGCTATCTCAAAGCAATAGGAGAAATCCACCACTACCACTTCTTGTTATTCAAAACCTTTGGCTCATTGCCTCTAGCAACTTCAAGCACACTGAAATGTTGACTCCTTCTGCTCACTACATTCCAGAGTCAAAATAATTTAAGCTTGCACACAACTCACTACCTTTGATTCACATTCACATCATATTCTCTACCTTTCTCAACTCAACTTCATCTTGCATTTATACCATCTACAACCAAGACCTATCTCAATTAGGTCAGTCCTAATGAAGTGTGTACACCTCAAATGTGCAACACCAATTAGGTTGGCACTAAACACTTCCATGGTGGAAAGAAGTGAAAGTGGACCATGTCAAGGGTTAACAAGGACTTAAATTTGTATCACCAATCTTCCCATCACATCCATAATCCATGAGATACCTCCAAACATAGTGATAGAAAGCTAGGTCAGCCAAACATAAGCTAATGACCACATCCATGCTTCTCCAAGTCTAAAAACATCACGTGGACCATAGAGAGACACTCCACAGTATCCACACACCTTTCCAAAATATTTAGCATCATCAAAATCATTTGCAATATTGTCATAACCACCTGAAACAAATAATGTCTTCATTTTGCACATCAGGATACACTGCTAATGAACACCAACACAAGAATTGAACTTGAGGAGCACCCACACACTTGAAATTTTAGGGGAAGGTAGCTACAAACAATATAAGAACTTTCCTAGATCTGCAAGATAAGAAACCTTAATATGGAGAAATGTGGAGCAATCTCATTTCTCCCAAACAACCTTCTTCATAGTTAAACACTCTGTCAATTACATCTTCCACTGCCACATGATCTAGAACTTGAAACTCTAAATATAACATCTCTGAACACCTCTGATAAACACTTCCAAACCATACAATCACATCTTCAACTATGAAGAAATGCAAGGCAGATCACTGAACATACGTCTGCCACATTGCACACCTTTTTATTCAAAATTTCTCTTGAAAGTACTTGGAAACCAAGTGAATTACCTGCTAGAGGTTGACATCAATGACAACACCAGCAAGTTTCCAAGAGATTCTATTATTACGTGGTGTAACTATGCATTGTCACAAGTAGTGGCTCTTGATTTAGAAGTGCACAGGTTCTTTTAATTGGTTGATGACGGGATAGTGAGAGAGAAATTGGATTGTCAGAGAATCAATGAATCATCAAAGATGCATTCATTTGGAAGCTCAAATGCAAGTACACATACTATTTGGACATGAGAATTAGCTTTTTTTTTCAAAGTTGTATTAAATGTGACTGGGATAATTGTGAGTCAAGTGAGTGGGTAGATGCATTGCTAGATTTAGCGAGAAGCGAGAACCAAGCCAAGATCTGATGTCGGTTGTAGATCACATGCACTACAGTTGATAGATGATTGAAGATCAAAATAGTAGAATGGAGATAGAATCTAAAAAGAGAGCAAAATAGAGATAAAGAAAGAGAATTTGAGAATACTCTCGATACTCTCACAGATATTTCACCGAACTAGTGAAGGTAAGAGTAGAGTGTTGTATATATAGCAAAAATAAGGCATATACATCCAAGAGGTGCATTAACTCCTACTACCCATAAAAGGTGGGAGGTTTTACCTACTTGGTAAATGACAAAACATGTGGCATAACCTCCTCAAATTAAGATAGAAAGGAGGTGGCACATAAATCCAAAAGATGGTGAGAAACCCAACTACCCCATAACATACTTAGGTAAAGATAGAATAGTGGTTATGAGAGGTGGCACAACAAGCTAAAAGAAGGTGTGTAACTCAACTAACCATGTGTGGGAGAGAGTGACACATGTAGCTGATGTATTTCACCATGTGTCCTCATATTAACCACATCTAATAAACCTAAGCAAGCTTAATAATGTGTAGGAAAAATAAAAATATCCATAAGAAAAATAAAAACCTACACTAACTCCCCCTTAAGCGTAGCTTAGGTGGGTGAAAAGATATGGGTCCTAGCAAGTGAATCTTGTGAGGTACCCTTGTACAAAGAATACCCCTCCAAAAGAGAAGAAGCCCCCCACAAAGGAATAGCCCTCCTAAATAGAGAGAGAAAACAACCCTTTCAGAGTAGAGAGAGTGAAAGTGAAGGACTAAGAAGCCCCTCCTAAAGTAGACACTAGCTGGACCCCTAGCAAAGATCACAGATGAAGGAACTTACTCTTAGTGAAGGGTTTGGTGAAGATGTCTATGATCTGCTTTGATGTCTGAATGTACTTGAGATCAATGATGTTTGCATGAATTAACTCCTGAATGTAGTGAATATGTATCTCAATGTGTTTTGTCTTCTAGTGATGAACTAGATTCTTTGAGATCTGTATTACACTTTGATTATCACAAAAGATGACTGTGGGCTTTTTGAATGAAATGCCAAACTCAGTGAGAATCTTTTGAAGCCAAATGGCCTTAGTGGTGGCATTAACCACGCCTCGACACTCAGCCTCTATAGATGAAAGAGCAATTGTAGACTGGATCTTGCTTGACCAACAAACTAGACTGGAACCAAGTGAGAAGAAATACCCTGAAGTAGACTTGTGATCCTGAGAATCGTCTGCCCAATCTGAATCTGTGTATCCCACCAAGTCAAAATCCATGCTCGCTGCATAGTGAAGCCCATAGTTGTGACTTCCCTGAATATAGTGGAGAATCTACTTAGCTGCTTTCAAATGTAACTCATGTGGCTCCTGCATAAACTGAGAGACCATGCCCACGAAATATGAAACATCATGCCTCATGTGAGTTAGATAGATGAGACTCCCAACAAGCTGTCAGTATAAAGTGCCATAAACCAAGGGTGAAGAACACTTAGCCTCAAGTTTGACTCCAAACAAAAATGGAGTCAATGTAGGCTTACAGTCAACCATGCAAAATCTGGAGTACATACTTGGGTTGTGCCATGAAGATACTTGAAGATGACTAAGTGATCTCAATCCCTAAAAAGTAGTGCAAAAGACCCAAGTATGACATCAGAAATCGATCATGAAGAGCAATTTTCACTACTTTAATGGTGGATGAGTGACTCCCTGTGATCAACAAGTCATTGACATAAAGAACCAAAAATGTCAGAGTATCAACCTATTGCAGAATGTATACATTCGGATTAGAATGGCATTGAGTGAACCCAACTGATAGAAGGAGTCCATCTTGGAATACTAGGCTCGAGGAGCTTGTTTGAGGCCACAGAGAGACTTCTAAAGTTGGGAAACAAGTGAAGGATCCTGAACGAACCCCTATGGTTGCTCCATGTAGATTTCCTCCTGAAGGTCACCATGAAGAAAAGCACTCTTTATGTCCATCTGATGAACTTACCAATGATGGGCAACAACAATAGCAAGTACAAGTTAGACGGAAATCATTTTGGCTACTAGCCCAAAAGTCTTAGAGTAGTCAATCCTGGGCACCTGGGAGAATCCTTTAGCAACCAAGAAAGCCTTATGCTTGTCAACTGACCCATCTACTATAAATTTTGTTTGATAGATCCATCTTTCATCGAACAAGTTTTCTTCCCTTAGGAAGAGGGACTAAATCCCAAGTGTGATTCCTTTCCAAGGAACCGAACTCTTCCTGCATTGTTGCATCCCACTCAAGGACACCAGAAGCTTCCTGTAAAGTCTATGGATCAGAAGCTGAAGCAATGAAGAGATGTGGAGTATGTTGTAATTGTGACCTTGATCTTCTTGTATCTAAAGGATCACCAATCCAATCACCTGCTAACTGCAAAGTATGATGAGCCCAAAGAGGCCCTGTGGCAAGAGAATCTGGAGTAGAATCATTAACCTCTGAATGATGACTGGGAGAAGAGGGTGGATGCTTATCATCACTGTTGCCATCTAAAGTGGAGGAAGAAGACTCCTCATAATAATAAGGAGGATTAAGATCTTTTGAAGAACTGACATCATGCTGCAATGTCTCCAATGTGATTTTTGATGGAGAAGTGGTAGGAGAAGAACTCAAAGATTCCTCCTCAAAACAAACACTCCTCTCAATGAACAACTCATGTGTAGTGGGATGGAGAAGCCTATAGCCCTTGACACTATCTGGGTATCCAACAAATATGCAATGCTTTCTCTACGGATCCATAGCCCTGTGTTTCTCTACTAGATTATGAGCCCATGCAAGAGAACCAAACACTTGAAAGTGCTTAACTATGGGTTTCCAACCGGTCCAAGCTTGGAAAGGAGCTACCCCCTTCACAACTTTGTGAGGAATGTGATTTTAGATATAACATACACAGTTCATGGCCTCCACCTAGTACTGAGGTGCCATAGACCTAGAGTGAATCATACAATTTTCCATCTCTTTCAAGGACCTGTTCTTGCCTTCTGTGACACCATTCTACTGTGGACTATAGGGAACTATGTACTGAAGATCAATGCCCTCAGAGGCACAAAATTTTTCAAAACCGTGGTTGACATATTCCCTTCCATTATCTATATGCAGAATCTTGATGGCCTTCCCAAATTGTTTCTCTACAAAAGCTTTGAAGTCTAAAAAAGACTCAAAGACCTCAAACTTTTGCTTGAGAAAATATAACCAAGTATATCTAGAAAGATTATCAATAAATGTTAGAACATATCTAGCCTTGCTGAAAGATGGATATGGAAATGGTCCTACCAAGTCACTATGTACCAACTCCAAAAGTTGTGTATCTCTCCATGCTTTGTCTTTGTCATACTTCTCCTCAGGATTCTTACCAAGAATGCATCCCTACCAAACTCCATCAGAAAATTGAATTGAAGGCAACCCTCAAACCATGTCCTATTGACTGAGCTACTGCAAGTAGCGGTAATTCAAGTGGCTAAATCATTGATGCCACAAATGAATCACCTCATCTGAAAGAGTGAGTAAAACGATCGAAGGAGAGTCGGGAAAAAAAGAGAAAACTGATACAATCTAGACTAATGATCTGCTTTTCCCACAACAACTGTAGACCCATCATGAAACTCACTGATTACCAAATTATCTGGTGTGAACTCAACCCGCTTGCTAGAGCCTGTGTGAGTGATCTGATAGATAGATAGGAGATTAGTTGACAAAGATGGAAAACATAGAACATCCTGAAATGTTCCTTCACCCATGTCAACAGACCCTCTCCCATGCACTTCAATAGGAGTGTCATCACCCATGAGTATGGCAGGCATAGTGCATGGCTCTAAGGAGGAAAAACCATCCTGAGAAGAAGCCATGTGGTGTTAAGAACCCAAGTCAATTATCTAGGTATCAGGTTGTGAAGCAACTGCAACTAGGGCCTTGCCCTTTCCTTTCCCCTTACTCTTGTTTGTGTCCTTTGAAGACCCTTCTAATGAACTCTACTTGACAAAATTAGACACCTTGATGTTGTTCTTCTCAAGAAGATGTGATAGGTGATCAATCTGCTTCTTTAAAAACTTGTGCTCATCATGTCCAGGCTTCGTACAAGAACACTTGACCTTCTCCTTCTTAGGTTGATCACCTTTTGATGAAGAGGTCTAATTAGCTGCATTTGAAGCAACAAGTTTCTGATCTTTCTTCTTCTCTTAGTTTTTTTTATTTCTTTCCTTGTTTCCCAAACCCCTTTTGTTCTTTTGTGCCTTAATTTGCAGCCAAGGCATGTGACTTTGAGGGTTTAATTGTACCCATGTGAACTAGTTTATCTTGCTCCTTAGTGAGTTTTGTAGCAAACTCATCTAGAGAAGGCATTTTATAGTTCATACCTAGGGCACTTTTTATGGCATTAAAGGTAGAAACAAACACATAATAGTTTGGACCAAGCTTAGAAAGAATGCTTAAGATCATTTGTTTGTCTTCTTTTTCTATTCCACAGTGTGTCAATTGCAATCTGATGGATTTCAACTTTGTGAAGAAGTCTTGTATGGTGTCAAAATTTTCAGGACTCATCCTATGAGTTCATTCTCCAATTGATGACCCCTTAATTCATCTTGCTTACTAAAGAGGTTTTCTAATGTGGTCCACACATCATTGGGTGTTTTAGCAGTTTCAATATGAAAAAGTAAGTCAGGAGAAACTGACATACACAAAGTACCAAAAACTTCATCACATTTGTTAAACCATTTTATCTTTTTTACATCATCTTTGGGTTCTATCTCAAGTCCCATTGCAACCTTGTGATATCCATGCCTTTTGAGATAGATTATCATCTTTGATTTCCATTCAAAATAGTTATATGGTGTTAAAATAGGAATTGTTGAAGCATCTATTTGTGTAGAAAAGTAAAATGAAATGCAGAAAGAGAAGTGTGAAAAAGAGACACACAAGACACCCCCCTTTTCACTAGTTTCTGAAATTACCCCCCCCCCCCCCTAAATTTTTTTTACATTGTTGGTACTTTATGATTAGTGTGATTTACAATGCAAATATCAAATATTTAGACTCTTACAGGGCCCAAAATGGCCAAAACATTGAAACTATAGCTTAAGTGCAATGTGAGATCAAATTTAGACCATTGATGTAGAGTACAAAGAAAATTATGAACCCTATAAAAAACAAAACCAAAAACGGAGTCCATTTGCATGAGTTATGGCTCCCAGAAGGTCTCAAAATGAGAACTATGCAGCAAATTTTGAGAGAATCTTCCATTTTTGAAATTCTGGAGCATTAAATTAGAAAACCAACTTCACCAAAACATAGAGTGTGAAATTCTACCCCAAATAGAAAAACATTTCATCAAAAAAGGAGTTTGTATGCTCAAGTTATAACCGTTTGAAGTTGGACTGCCAGATCAAAAAAGCAAATGGAGAGGGGTCTACTCGCTGATAGTCAGTTAGATGTAAAATTTAAGATAGTGACCTTTGTGATGGCCATTTGAACGTGAAATTTAATACACTGGATTTGACGGGCAACTGAACGTCAAATTTAATAGAATGGTTTTGATGGGCAAATGAATGCTAAATTTAACCCATTGTTTAGTGATGGCCATTGACCATCAAAGTTAAGATAGTAATTTTTTTTTATAGAGCCGTACAATACAGAATCCGTCGACCCAAGGGTGAAAAAAATTGGCTCAAAAAATTCTAGACTCTGATTTCGACGATTTGACAGTCGATCTTAAGGTTTTTGGGCTGAAAATGCACTGATTTATTAGCAACCTCCAAGAACTCCTAAAAAACGCTCTATAGCAACTGAGTCCTCCAATCTCTAAATTTGATGAAACAAAAGCTAATATTGAATTTTCTGAGCCTTCTAGATGCTATGGAGATGCTGGAAATGCCTCTAGGATTACCAAAAATGTTGCAATCACCCAAATCTCACAAGAACACAAATATGCATGCTAGAGTAAACAGATGCTTATTTTCCTTCAAATTGTTCCATTTCTCTAGATTATCCGAGGATGCAAGAGAAGATCATATTGAGTGTTTGAGAAAATATTAGCAATCTAATGGTCTCAAATCTCTCAAATATCAAGATTACAAGAATGAACTAAACCAAACAGACATGTTCTGATACCATGTTAGATTCTGGGAGAAGCGAGAACTGAGCTAGGATATGATGTGAGTTGTAGATCACATGCACTCTAGTCGATAGATGCTCAAAGATAAAAATAGTAGAATTGAGATAGAATCTGAAAAGGGAGAAAAATAGAGATAAAGAAAGAGAATTTGAGAATACTCTTGATACTCTCACAAAGCTTTCACCAAACTAGTGAAGGTGAGAGTAGAGGGTTGTATATATAGAAAAAATAGGGCATATACATCTAAGAGGTGCATTAACTCCTACTACCCATAAAAGGTGGGAGGTTTTACCTACTTGGTAAATTACAAAACATGTGGCATAACCTCCTCAAATGAAGACATAAAGGAGTTGGCACATAAAGCCAAAAGAGGGTGAGAAACCCAAGTACCCCATAACATACTTAGGTAAAGACAGAATAGTGGTTATGAGAGGTGACACAACAAGCCAAAAGAAGGTGTGTAACTCAACTACCCATGTGTGGGAGAGAGTGACACATGTAGCTGGTGTATTTCACCATGTGTCCTCATATTAACCACATCTAATAAAACTAAGCAAGCTTAATAATGTGTAGGAAAAAAATATCCCTAAGGAAAATAAAAGCCTACACTAACATATGCATGGATTCCATGATATTTAACCCCTATATCTCAAGGTCATTCATGTTTACTCAATGGCATGGAGAGGTCATTTGACTATGAACATCTTTTAGACCTTGTGCAACCAGGTCATGTTTCTGCAGTTGTTGCACCACATGGAAATGAAGAGAGATCAGACTATTGGTTGGCACGATGTGTACAGGGAAAACAAAAGCTAACACAACCTATGACAGATGATGATGGGTTCACATATCCTTCAGGATCAGTTGTTATTGCTGGGACTTGGTTGCGAACATATATGATTAGAAAGAATGGCATCCCTGCATTTGAAGACTTTGAGAAGTACAAAACCATATCCATGTATTCACACCTAGTTGTAGCAACAAATGTTAAGTTACTAAAGCATCATGCGAAACCAATAACAAAACAACTATGGACAATTAGTAATGCTAATCATGAAGCAATATTGGATACTTTGAAGGTATGCAATGACCCCTCAGGTATGCTTGACTAGCATGTAGACTTCTAGATGGGACAGGTATGATAATTTTTATCTTAACTTGTTCTTGTTTTTTGTTGAAATGTGTAGGACAATTAAGAGGGGGGGTGAATCAGTTGTCACAAAAACTTGAACACTTCTTCATTTAAACATCAATCACTTATCCACATATATTATGATTTAACAATGAATGCATGAAATCAAAAACTTAAACACAGATGCAACATTATACACAAGAGACACCAAATTTTTTACGTGGAAAACCCCAAGGTGGGGAAAAAACATGGAGAGGATTAGCTCTCAAAATATATTGTAATCTTTGAAAAATGATGTTCAGGCTTGGTCACTCCACGAGTCTAGAACATATTGGCCCATTGCCATGAAGTATAGCTAGGTCTAGCAGGCTCATTGCCTCAACCCTAAACCTAGAAAGATTACAATAAGAGCTGTTAAATGCCGAGGGCTATTAAACCCTACTGGTGTCTCACTGCTAGGCTCATTGCCATGATCAACATCTTCTTCATGTCTGGGATTAATACATTAAAGTACAATAGGTCCTCTGCTCTGCCCTACTCTACCTTTCCACTTCCTTTCCTTATCTTCCCATCTTCGCACAAGGACATTTTTCCATGACTCAACTACGAGTATTTATACACTTCATCAACCTTGGAATGATCATCAAGGTTAGTATTACCATCATCAACCATTTGAACAATTTCCAAGGTTGTCATTACAAACATTTACAAAATAGGTCCTGACTTAATACAACATTATGCAAATGGAATGAAGTAAAGATGTATGTGGATCATGCCACACCTTAGCTAGGAATCAAATATGATCTTCCATGCCACAACATGCTTCCACAATCTTCAAGGAATCTTTGCAATAACTAGAGTTAACCAAGTCGGCTAAGACTGGTTACACGTTACATTGTCTGGGAACAATCTTCAAACACGATCTCAATTCCTTAACGTGGACTAATGTCAAGATAGGAACATGATTAGGAGACATCCACAAGAACATTATAATTATTAGGAGAAACCGCACGAACCTTAACCACTTTAGCCATAGGAATCTTCTCACTGGAACACATGAACTTCACTATCTTCAACTGACATAAAAGAAAGATAGCTTGCAGACCACCAAAACATGAACCACTACATTTGTATGCACTTATCATCATCCCAGACTTCCCTCTAGAACCACAGAGAAAAATACTTTATTGCGGAGGAATGTGGAGCCAAATGCTTTCTCCCTGTCACCAGACAATAATTAGAGAAAGTGAGTTTTACTCTGGTGAATGCCGATATTCAACCATCAAGAAATGTGGAGAAATCTACCAGATTGTTCTTCAACATACAACTCACTATCTATAGTGCACTTCACTGTAACTCACTTGTATCTTCTGGAGGGGTCAATTTCCTCAATATCCTCAACATACAAAGCTTCTAAACAAGTAATAGAATAGAACATAGTTGACACCAATGACAACAAGGATATGTTGACATCAATGACAACATCGATTAGGCACATACTTGCAACAATCTCCCCCTTTGTCATTGATGGCAACATATGATGTAAAAAACTTTAACAACCATCAAGACATGATTCTCTCCCTATCTCTTTACATATCTGCACTCTTTCTTTCTAACCAAGATTCTCCCCCTATCTTTTTACACATCTACATTCTTTCTTTCTGAGTTTTTCACATGACTTCTCTCCCCCTTTGACATCAATGGCAAAGGGCACATACTTGCACTTTTATGCTCTGATTCCATTTTTCTTCTGAACTCTCTGACTACTTCCCCTGAGAAGTAGCCCTAAAAGCATCAATCCAGATCTGAAGAGGCACCACCAGACTGATGCACTCTTGTGCATCTTAGTTTAGAGCAGGAGGGGTAATAACCCCTAACTTTTCTCTGAGATACTCAAAAGTATCCTTAGGCAGAGGTTTGGTGGAAATGTTTGCAATCTGATCTTTTGTAGATACATACTCCAACTTGACTTCATTCTCTGTCACTTTTTCTCTTAGAAAGTGGTATCTTATGGATATGTGCTTTGTCCTTGAATGCATTACTAGATTCTTTGATATTTTATGGCGCTTGTATTATCACAAAAGATTGCAATTGGATCTTCATACATAACTCTGATGTCCTTCAAAGTCTTCTTCATCCATAATACTTGAGTACAACTACATGCTGCTGTAATGTATTCTTCTTCTGCAGTAGACAGGGATATTGAATCCTGTTTCTTTCTCAACCAAGATACCAACCTTTTTCCCAAAAAAGAATGCACCTCCACTTGTACTTTTTCTATCATCCATATCTCTAGCCCAATCTGCATCAATGTATGCACTGAGAGTGAAACCATTCTCCTTAGGGTACCACAAACCATAATCTATTGTGTCATTCAAATATCTCAGAATTCTCTTGATTGCCATCATATGTGACTCCTTGGGCTCTACTTGAAATCTTTCCACAAGACAAATTGCATGCATTATGTCAGGTCTAGTTTGGGTCAGATAAAGTAGCCCTCCAATCATAGATCTATACCTTTTTTGACCTACCATAGGTGAATCATCTTTTCTGCTCAACTTACAATCGGTTATCATGGGAGTATTTACCGGTTTAGAGTCTTCCATCCCAAACTTCTTTAGCTACTCTTTCACATACTTAGACTGAGAAATGAAGATACCTTTATCTGATTGATTTATTTGTAGACCCAAAAAGAAATTCATCTCACCAAACATGGACATTTCAAATTCACTTTGCATTTCTCTAGCAAAAACTATTTACATACGTTCATTGCCTCCAAAGATAATGTCATCAACAAAGATTGCTACAATTAGGATTTGTTCATCATTGATCTTAAAATAGAGCTTACTATTTGTAGTACCTGTACTAAACCCAATCTGTATTAGATACCTATCCAACCTTGCATACCATGCCCTGGGGGCTTGTTTTAATCCATACAAAGCCTTCTTCAATTTGCATACCATGTCATGTTGATCTGATGACTGGAATCCTTCTGGTTGTTCAATACATACTTCTTCTTCCAATTCTCCATTCAAGAATGCAGACTTTACATCCATCTGATATACCTTAAAATCTTTGTAGGCTGTAAATGCCAAAAACATTCTTATAGCTTCAATCCTTTCCATTGGTACAAATGTTTCCTCAAAATCTATTCCTTCAACTTAGGAGTATCCTTTGCATACCAACCTTGCTTTGTTTCTTACTACTTCACCATTCTCATTCATCTTGTTTCTAAAAACCCATTTGGTACCAATTACATTTTTATCTATTGGTCTGAGAACAAGATCCTAGGTTTGATTCTTCTCTATCTGCATCAATTCTTCTTTCATAGGCTTTACCCAATTCTCATCATTGCAAGCTTCATTCATAGTTTTAGGTTCAATCTTGGAAATCAGATAGAAATTTATTTATTCTTCTGCAACTCTTCTTTTGGTCAGGATTCCTTTACTCTTGTCTCCTATGATTTGATCCTTAGAGTGATTAAGTTTTACATACCTTGGTGTCTTGGTAGCACTTTCCAGAGCTTGATCTTCTTCATATGATCTATCTTCATGCTACACCACTTCTGAAACATCTGGTTTCTCTGATTCATATCCACTTGATTCTGGAGATCTTTCCTTGCTTTCATTGACTTTGACATTTGCACTCTCAATGATCTTATTCAACCTCTTATTATAGCACCGGTAGGCCTTTCTCTTGGTGGAATAACCAAGGAAGATTCCTTCATCACACCTAGCATCAAACTTGCCTAGATCTTCTTCTCTTTTGATATAACATTTGCTACCAAAAACTTTGAGATATTTCATAGTAGGAATTTTGCCATACCATAATTCATAAGGAGTCTTAGAACTGTCACCTTTGACTTGGACTCTGTTTAGAATATATACAGAAGTGTGAATTGCCTCTCTCCAATATACTTCCAGAAGATCAGCTTCCTTCATCATGGTTCTAGCAGCTTCTTGAACTATTCCATTTTTCCTTTCAATGACTACATTTTGTTGTGGAGTTCTAGTGCAGATAATTGTCTCTTTATCCCATGTTCTTTGTAAAACAAATTGAATTCATTTGATGTGAACTCTCCTCCTCTATCAAACCTTAAACATTTGATCTTCAAATCCATCTCATTTTCAACCATTGCCTTAAATGCCTTGAACTTATCTAGAGCTTCTAATTTTTCTTTTAAAAAGGTAACCCAAGTGATTCTTGAATAATCATCAATAAGCAACATGAAATACTCGTCTCCTTGCAAACTTCTTACTCTGGTAGGTCCACACAAGTCTGTATGCACTAGTTCCAGTAATCCATCAACTGATTGGTCCTTGCTTTTGAAACTTGTTCTTGTTTGTTTCCCAAATTGACACTCCTTGCAAATAGGATTAGCAGGCTTCACAAGCTTGGGCAAGTCTCTAACAACCTGTACAATACTTATCTTCATAATGTTTTCAAAATTGATACAATGCAACCTTCTATGCCATAGCCAACTTTCATCAGTCTGAGCCAACACACAATAATTATCAGTTCCTTTCAAGTGGTAGATTTTACCTCTAGTCTTCTTACTAGTTGCAATGATTGTTCCGGAGCTTTCCCTAATCTTGCATCCATTTTCCTTGAAGTTTAGGTCATACCCTTTTTCACACATTTGACCCACACTCAAAAGATTGTGCTTTAATCCTTTCACATACAAGACATCTTCAGTATTATGTTTCCCATCAAAAGAAATAGATCCTTTTCCACAAATCTTACTAGTTGTATCATCTCCAAACCTAACTAGTCCACCATCATATCTTTCCAAACTTACAAACTTACTTTTGTCACCAGTCACATGGTGAGAGCAGCCACTATCAATAACCCATTCATCTTTGTCTTCAACAACCTAAGCAGGCAAAGCACTTTCCACTAGTTTTTCTTTCTTCAAATAGCTAGTAGGATTAGTAGACACAAGTTCTTCTTTAATAGAAATAAACAAGCATTCATTACCGGAGGTACTAGCATTATTTGGTTCACCATTATCTGATACTCCTTCATCATCATCAAAATCTTCAACATAATAACATTTCTTTTGGATCCTAGGCCTATTCTCGTATCTTTTCCTATTTCTTTCAATTCTTTTAGGACATCTGGAAGCAAAGTGGCCTACTTTACCACAGGAAAAACATTTGAAAGTTAATTTAGCTTTAAACTTACCGGATCCTCTTTGTAGTCTATCCACAAAGTTGGCTTCAATTTCATCGAACTCATCATCTGATTCTACTTTGTACTTTTCTAATCTAGAGGTTTTCCCAGGAGTACTAGCTTTGAAGGTAGTCTCTACTTTTGGTAGGGCATCACCAAACTCTCTCATCTCAAAGGTAGTAAGTTTACCAAGCAACTAATCTCTGTCAACATCTTTTACTTGCATAAATTCTTCAATTGCAGCCTGTAGGTCTTTAGCAGTGATCTAAGAATTTTCATTACAACTTCCTTATCACCCAGAGTTCCCCCCATACCTTTTATTCTAGTGACAAGCTCATCAACTCTTTGCATAAAAGACGATATATTTTCATCTTCATTCATCTTCAAACTTTCATATTTCACCTTCAGACATTGAAGCTTGGCCTCTTTCACAGAGTCATCTCCCTCATACAGATTTTTCAGCTTTTCCCATACCTCATTTGCAGTTTCAAGATCCAGCACTTTTGTCACTACTGTGTCATTCAATGAACTTAACAGAGCATCTTTTTCTTTGACATCCACTTCATATTCCTTGATTTCATCTTCAATCGTCAAACCATTCTGAGGCAAGGTGTATTTTGTTTTTGTAGCTTTCCATACTTTGTAACCAAGACAAAGAAGATGACTTCTCATTCATGCCTTCCAAAGAGCATAGTTTGTCCCATCAAAATGTGGCACTTCCTTCTCGTAAGACATTTTGGATCTTCCTCAAGCTATTAGACTTTCTTCAGAGGAACCTTGCTTTGATACCAATTGTTGAAATGCACTAGATAATTGAGAGGGGGGAGGGTGAATCAGTTGTCACAAAAACTTGAACACTTCTTCATTTAAACATCAATCACTTATCCACATATATTATGATTTAACAATGAATGCATGAAATCAAAAACTTAAACACAGATGCAACATTATACACAAGAGACACCAATTTTTTTACCTAGAAAACCCCAAGATGGGGAAAAACCACGAAGAGGATTAGCTCTCAAAATATATTGTAATCTTTGAAAAATGATGTTTAAGCTTGGTCACTCCACGGGCCCGAAACATACTGGCTCACTGCCATGAAGTATAGCTAGGTCTAGCAGGCTCACTGCCTCAACCCTAAACCTAGAAAGATTACAATAAGGGCTGTTAAACCCTGAGGGATGTTAAACCCTATTGGTAGCTCACTGCTAGGCTCAATACCACGATCAACATCTTCTTCATGTTTGGGATTAATACATTGAAGTATAATGGGTCCTCTGCTCTGCCTTTCCACTTCCTTTCCTTATCTTCCCATCTTTGCACAAGGAAATCTTTTCCATGAATCAACTACAAGTATTTATACACTTCATCAACCTTGGAATGATCATCAAGGTCGACATTACAATCAGCAACCATTTGAACAATCTCCAAGGTCGGCATTACAAACATTTACAAAATAGGTCCTGACTTAATACAACATTATGCAAATGGAATGAAGTAAAGATGTATGCAGATCATGCCACGCCTTAGTTGGGACTCATACACGATCTTCCACACCACAACATGCTTCCACAATCTTTAAGGAATCTCTGTAATAACTAGAGTTAACCAAGTCAGCTAAGACTGGTTACACGGTACACTATCTGGGAACAATCTTCAAACACGATCTCAATTCCTTAACGTGGACCAATGTCAAGATAGAAAAATGATTATGAGACATCCATAACCATGTTATAATCATCAGAAGCAACCGCATGAACCTTAACCACTTTAGCCATAGGAATCTTCTCACTAGAACACATGAACTTCACTGTCTTCAACTGACATAAAAGAAAGATAGCTTGCAGACCACCAAAACATGAACCACTGCATTTGTAGGCACTTATCATCATCCCAGACTTCCCTCTAGAACCACAGAGAAAAATACTTTATTGCGGAGGAATGCAGAGCCAAATGCTTTCTCCCTGTCACTAGACAATAATCAGAGAAAGTAGGTTTTACTCTGGTGAATACCACTCTCTCAATTCTTCATACCGGAGGCTCAAACTCAAGATTTATCATCTTCAAACATCTCTTTAAATAACTTCCAATCCATAGACCAAGATATTCAATCAGCAAGAAATGCGTAGCAATCTACCAGACTGTTCTTCAGCATACAACTCACTGTCTATACTGCACTTCACTGTAACTCACTTGTATCTTCATGAGCGGCCAATTTCCTCAATATCCTCAACATACAAAGCTTCTAAACAAGTAATAGAATAGAACATAGTGGACACCAATGACAACAAGGATATGTTGACATCAATGACAACACTGATTAGGCACATACTTGCAACACTTTTTACATTACAGGATTGTGAATGAGGTTATCTTGCATGGCATCATAGACGCGGGGTACAAATTTTAGTGTGGATTTGTGTTTATTAATATTTTGCTTTCTAGCTTTTTGTACATACTAATTTCCAAATTCATTTTGTGCATATCTTGCAATCAAGGCATTCCATGAGATGGCATCTCTTTGATGTGTTCTGCTGAACTGTTCATGTGCCTTGTTTATGCTTCCACATTTTGCATACATGTCTCACATGGTAATTAGAACTACAACATCTGACAAAATTATCATACCCTTCATGCTTTACACCTACCAATTACATTTTCTTGAAAGTGTCTAAAACCTTTTCAAAAAATCCATTCTGTGCATATCCTACAATCATGGCATTCCATGAGACCACATTTATTTGGGGTGTTATGTCAAATAGTTTGTATTCCTTGTCTATGCTTCCTCATTTTGCATACATGTCTCACAGTGTAGTTGCAACTACAACATCTGACAAAATTACCATATATTTCATGCTTTGATGGATGTCCATACCTTATTCCAAAGATCCCATTTTGGCACATGCAGGGAGATTGTTGGCAAAGGTTCTGGAATTTGGATTTACATCTACCAATTGTATTTTCTTAAAAGTGTCTAAATCCTTTTTCAACAAATCCATTTTGTTCATATCCTACAATCATGGCATTCCATCAGATCGCATTTCTTTGAGGTATTCCGCCAAATAGTTCATGTGCCTTGTCTATGTTTCTACACTTTACATTCATGTCTCCTAGGGCAGTTGAAACTATAACATTTGATATAATTCCCATATCCTTCATGCTTTGATGGATGTCCATACCCTATTCCAAAGATCCCATTTTGGCACATACAGGAGGATGCTGGCAAAGGTTGTGGAATTTGGCTTTACACCCGCCAATTGTATTTGCTTGAAAGTGTCTAAAGCCTTTTTCAACAAATCCATTTTGTTCATACCCTACAATCATGGCATTCCATTAGACCACATTTCTTTGAGGTATTCCCCTGAACAATTCACGTGCCTTGCCTATGCTTCCACACTTTGCATTCATGTCTTCTAGGGCAACTGCAACTACAACATCTGACAGAATTCCCATATCCTTCATGCTTTGATGGATGTCCATACCTTGTTCTAAAGATCCCATTTTGGTACATACAAGGATAATGCTCGCAAAGGTTGTGGAATTTGGCTTTACACCCACCAGTTGCATTTGCTTGAAAGTGTTTAAATCCTTTTTCAACAATTCCATTGTGTTCATATGTTGCAATCATGGCATTCCATCAGATCACATTACTTTGAGGTATTTCACTGAATAATTCATGTGCCTTGTCTATGCTTCCACACTTTGCATTCATGTCTCCTAGGGCAGTTGCAACTGCAACATCTAATAGAATTCCCATATCCTTCATGCTTTGATGGATGTCCATACCTTGTTCCAAAGATCCCATTTTGGCACATACAGAGAGGATGCTGGCAAAGGTTGTGGAATTTGGCTTTACACCCACCAATCACATTTGCTTGAAAGTATCTAAAGACTTTTTCAACAAATCCATTTTGTTCATATCTTGCAATCATGGCATTACATCAAACCACATTTCTTTAAGGTGTTATGTCAAACAATTCATGTTCCTTGTCTATGCTTCCACATTTTGTGCATACATGTCTCATAGAGTAGTTGCAACCACAACATTTGACAAAATTCCCTTGTCTATGCTTCCTTGTTTATGTTGGATTGTGCATGATAGTGTATGACTGTGTATGACAGTCCTAAATTTCTTGAACTCCTCATGGCCACCCTACAAAACACATAAGAAAAGAGTGTTAGTTTGAAAACTAGATATATAAACAACAAACACTAATGGTCTTTATGCACAAATCAAAGATTATGAATGGAGAATAGAAACCTCTACCCCATGACTAAGAATATCCTTCCTATCCACTATAAAAAGACTAGTATTTAAAAGTTGGAACAACAGTTTAGAACTCCCCCGCCTTACTCAAATCATCAAGAGGTATAGTAAAAATCATGTCAAATGTGTCATAGTGAGTCTTCATCCATCCTCATACAGGTGTGTAAGGGGCTAGGAACCAAAACCTAGATAACTAAATGTGTCATAAAAGTGGACAGTGACATCTATTCCATAAATAAGGTAGTGTTAGTGATAACTCTAAGGTCTGCAACTATGAATGAAGATTGTTAGGGCAGATTATATATATGAACTCAAAAACTCATGGACACTTCATAACCTAGGAAAGAACATTCTCTCATCATACTCAAAACTCCATGCAACCATGATGAAACAATGAAGCACCATATCAATCAAGACAAACCAACTAAACATAAATGGATGCCAAATTGACTCATAAGAGGACATCATAGAAAATGAAGGCATTTTGAGCATGTAGGACATCCTTGATTGTATTTCCTTCTCAAATCTATAGCATATTAGTAACAAATCTAGTAAGGTAGTGATGGGTTATTAAGACCTTAGATCTTTGTTAGGTCATGATAGAGGTTTTGTATGCTCTTGAACATACTTTGTGTTAGATGCCTTCTTATGCTATTCTATATCCCTCCATTTCAGTGATCTTAGTGGAATGTTATGCCATTATCTAAAAAGTAACTAAGGTGACATGAGATGGGACCAAGCTGAGCTTAGGATAGTGCATACATGATGCTACATGATCATTGATGTGAGTTATAAATGCATGTGTATTTCACACAGGGTTGGAGTACTTAGATCTACGTATGCGGTTGGAAACAATATTTTGTGTAATCTATCTAGACCATGACCATGTTTTGACTATGACTCATGGTTATGATGGAAATACATCCACCATTGTTGAGTTAATAGTAGGTTAAAGTTTTTTTCTTGACAAATTTTAATATATAAATGCAGGTGTTTTAGAGAATAGAGCTATTGTACATTCAAGGGATTGAGATTAGTGGTTAAAGCATTTAGATTTCATTTTGGAGACATTCGATATAACTCCTAAGGTGACATATAAGATAGAATTCTAAACTTAGCGTTTATTAATCTTCCACCAAACTTCTTATTACAAATTATTTTAAGTTAGTTGCAGTTGATAGTGTTTGCTTAACAATTTTTTTAATGCATTATAAATGCATGTGTATTTCACACAGGGTTGGAGTACTTAGATCTACTTTTGCGGTTGGAAACAAAATTTTGTTTATTCTACCTAGACCATGACTATCTTTTGAGTATGACTCATGGTTATAATGGAAATACATCCTCCATTACTGAGTTAATAGTAGGTTAAAGTTTTTTTGCTTGACAAAATTTAATATATAAATGCAGGTGTTTTGGAGAATAAATCCATTGTACATTTAAGGGACTAAGATTAGTGGTTAAAGCATTTATCTTTCATTTTAGAGACATTCGATATAATTCGTAAGGTGACATATAAGATAGAATTCTAAACTTAGTGTTTCTTAATCTTTCATCAAACTTATTATAAAAAATATTAAGTTATTTGTAGTTGATGGTGTTTACTTTGCTTAACAATTTTTTAACTTATAAATGCAGGTGTTTTGGACTATAAAGATATTGTATTCAATGGATTGAGATCAGTGGTTACAACATTTAGCTTCCATTGTGGAGACATTTTGAGGACATTTTGTATATTTTTTATATTTCAGATTTGTATATTTGTATATCCTATGAGGAGATTATGACCATAATATCATAATGTTACTATGAGTTTTAATTAAAAAAGGTTCCATCTTACAAATCCTCCTAGTGTTTCTTCACATTTGGTGCTAAGAATTGATAACCATTTCATGTGATTTTAGTAGCACACTGTTTAAGGTGTGTTTTTTCATTAAGTTTTATGTTCTATGTTAATATTAATGCATATAAAGGAGTTTTAAGCCTTTATTAGTTTATATATGTAGTGATTTGATGTCATGAATAATTTAACAATAAACTAGTATATCTCTTCAAATCAGTACCAGAAACCTCTTAAAATTAGTCCCAAAATCTCTTAAAATCCTCGAAGCTCTTTAAACATTTGCAACTAATTTCCTATTCAAATGTTGGATTAAATCCATGGGAAGGTATCACAGGTCTCCCCCTATGAAAAAAAGGGTCTTTGCTTATGAAAAAGACATCTTCTTGTTGTTGCTATAGTCTTTGGAATGTCACAATTTTGCATGCTTTTGACAGGGATACTGAGGGTTTTGGATGCTCAACAAGGTTACCCTCCACTCATGACACCCTCATGGTATCCTGGAAATTCTTTCCTTGATGATCTAATGACTAACCCTCCTTAGGCTTTGGTGATTTTCCCTCGAAAACCAAAACCTAGGCTTCAATTGAGGCCTTCCTCATGGGATTTTAGTGAAAAACTTGAGAAAACAACCTTGAATCATACTCAAAACCATTAAATAATCCCTTAGACCCATTGAACAACTTGGATTGAGCAATTGTATTGTACATAGACCATTGTTGTGTTATGAGTAAACCCAACATCCAACATCCAACTGTATGCACAAATGAGACATTCCTAGTTACCTCTACCATTGGCACAGTCAAATGATGTTGAGTTGGTAAAAAATACAGAGGTTATTGTGGAGGACTTTTACATCTGGCCGTAGGTCCTAATGAATCATTCGTAGGTGCCACAAAGTCCAAGAACTACTATGTCAAAGTCTGGCAATTTTTTGCTCTTAGGTCCCTTAAGAGACTTTGCCGATACACTGTAGCTCGATTCGATTGGGACACATGGGGAAAGAAATAGGACCCACCCACCCTAACTTGTTAGCATTGTCTATTAGGTCCCATGGGGTGAAGAATGCAAAATATGGCTCTTGACACCTTCACAGTAAATGCCACTGAGGCATTTTTCAAGAATGCATCCTCTGTTGGCACATTCAAATGATGTTGAGTTGGTAAAAAATGAGAGAGGTTATTGTGGAGGGACCTGACATCCAACCGTAGGTCCAAACAGATCATTTGTAGGTCCCATGAAGTCTGAGAACTACTCCATCAAAGTCTAGCAATTTTTTGCTCTTAGGTCTCTTAAGAGACTTTGTCGATACACTGTAGCCCGATTCGATTGGGACACATCGGGAAAAAAACAAGGCCTCCATTAGTACAAACCCACCCACCCTGACTTGTCAGTGCTATCATTTTGGCCCCACGGGGTGAAGAATGTAAAATATGGCTCTTGACACCTTTAAAGTAAATGTCACTGAGGCATTTTTCAAGAACGCATCCACTGTTGGTACGGTCAAACGATGTTGAGTTGATCAAAACTAAGATAGGTTATTGTGGAGGGACCTGACATCTAGCCATAGGTCTAAACATATCATTCCCAGGTGCTACAAAGTATGAAAACAACTCCGTCAAAGTCTGGCAATTTTTTGTTCTTAGGTCTCTTAAGAGACTTTGCTGGTACACTGTAGCCTGATTCGATTGGGATGCATGGGGAAAGAAATAGGGCCTCCAATGGCATAAATCCACCCAACCTGACCTATTAGTACTGTCAGTTAGGACCCATGGGGTGAAGAATGAAAAATATGGCTCTTGGCACCTTTACACTAAATGTCACTAAGGCCTTTTTCAAGAATGCATCTGTTGTTGGCATGGTCAAATGATGTTGAGTTTGTCAAAACCAAGAGAGGTTATTGTGGAGGGACCTAACATCTAGTTGTAGATCCAAATGGATCATTCATAGGTGCCACGAAGTTCAAGAACCACTTTGTCAAACTATGGCAATTTTTTGCTCATTAGGTCTCTTAAGAGACTTTGCTAGTACACTGTAGCCTGATTCGATTGGGATACATGGGGAATGAAACATAGTCTCCAATGGCATAAACCCACCCACCTTGACCTATTGGTGCTGTCAGTTAGGCCCCACATGGTGAAGAATGCAAAATATGGCTCTTGGCACCTTTACAGTAAATGCCACTAAGGCATTTTTTAAGAATGCATCCACTATTGGCACGGTCAAATGATGTTGAGTTGATCAAAACCAAGAGAGGTTATTATGGAGGGACCTTACATCCAACCATAGGTCCAAACATATCATTCATAGGTACCACAAAGTTCAGTAACCACTTTGTCAAAGTCTGGCAATTTTTTTCTCTTAGGTTTCTTAAGAGAATTTATTGATACACTGATGCAGAGCCAACACTCTGTCATACAAACTGATTAGCAAGAGGATGATCCACATCTTGGTGATTTACTCTTATTGACAAGACCATATGCCATCAGCCAACCAAATACCCTTCGCACCAAAGTCCTTCCTCATACCGATGTATTTTCGACACCACTATCGCTATGACTTCTTTCGTCGGCGTAACTCAAAACCCTTCCACTGATCTATATCTCTTCCTAATAAGCTTAATACCAGGCTTTGCCTTTGGTGAGACTCCTTGCATCGATCAACCCAAAGTCTTTCTTGCCAATGCGTTGATACAACTAATCTTGTATGTGCATAGCATGACCCGTTATCGCTCGTGAGCTAATGTTCCTACCATGCTCACTGTTATGCCAAACACTTGTACATGCATAACATGACTTACGACCACCAGTCCTCTTTACCGATGCTACCGGTCAACTCTTGTATCTAACACAATGTATATGCACAATGTATATTCTCAATATACATTCGAAACATACATTTAGAATATGCATTCAGAACATGCATTCAGAATATGCACTTGGTGAGATTGACCGTTGACTTCCCTTGTATCATACGAAATGCACATTCGCCACATACAACCACAATATTCACTTCCGAGATACACATGAACATACAACTGCGAGATACACATGAAATGACCCTCGACATACATTAGCGATATACACACAGAATGTATACTTGGCAAAACAACATGAATCTTTGCTGATTTGAACCTCTGTGAACACTGTAGCTTCACAGACCCGTTTCTCCAACAATCTAGCACATGACAAATGCTAGGATCTATCAATGCATCTTGTACGTGATCCTACAAACATAAATGAACAAAATGAAAAACACAAAAATGAACTGTACAACCATTCCACCAATTTCGAAGAAATCTAACTGGTGGAATGGATTAAGAATCCATCTCGGCCACAAAATAGTAAATCGATTGCACATAGGAAACCTAACGAAATTGAATGACATTAAGATACACAACACAGAACTCATTTATTATGCTTTCTAGAAATGTACACACACACAGATGCTCTATTTCACAATTACACAACTTAACTCTGTCTGATCTCTCTACAATGCTTACAATCGATTTGCTCTGGGCATTTATCTACTCACCATGAGTAGTACCAACTTGACTCCAAGCAGTTGGGAGATCATTCCAAGCGGTTGGGAGACAATTGTCTAACAACCTCCAACTGTTGAACAACCTTTGTGATTATAGACTCGACAATTGTCCCTTGGGACTTACAAAATGAACCTAGATACAAACTACAATGACATGCATTGGTCAAACAGACCTTATTACATGAATGGTCTTTTAGGACCTTATTGGAAACATCAAAATGACATTAAACACAACATGAAATTGAATGCCTCATGGGGGCCACTGTGGATTAGGTGCTCCTGCACCATACTCCCCACCGAGAAAAGAACTCATGCCCCATGAGTTAATTCTTTGTCTTGATCCACCTTTATCCATTGCTGCTTCATGCCTTCCCCATGATCTCTGGACTACAACTTGTTTCCATGGAATCAAAGACTCATGCCTAGAATTGTAGGCTCTAACACCTACATTGTAAACCTTGGGCGATGCTTCTTGTACTGCTGCTATGGTAGAATATGTTGGCCTTTCAACTCTTTTTAGCTCTAGAGGACAAACAATTGTCCCTACTATGATAGCATCCTTATCTTTCCAATCAACTTGTGGCTGCTTACAGACCTGCTCTTTGACCTTCTGCTGATCCATATGATCTCCATCATTCAAAACTGAAATCACCTTCAAAATTTGATTCTTAGCAACCCCACTCCTTGAGGTATCCTCAACTTTCTTTGTCTTTGCTTCATTGATCTTCACAAACTCTTTCTTACCCATCAAGATGACCTTGGCTGTCTTCTTTGCTTCAACATCCTCCTACAATGGTGTCATCACAAAAGTCCTTCCATCCTTCTTGATGGTGTAGGTGTTAGCATATCCATCATACAATGCTCTCCTATCAAATTGCCATGGCCTACCTAAAAGCAGGTGACAACATTCCATGGGCAAAATGTCACATAAAACCCTATTTGATATTCCCCAATTTGAAAATCAACATATGCTTGTTCATATACCAAAAGTGATTGACTATCACTTACCCAAGATGCTTTGTAAGGAGTTTGATGAGGAATCCTTTCTATGTTCAATTTATCCACCATTTCCTGAGATACCATATTGTCTATTGAACCAGAATCTATTACTACCTTGCATATTTTACCTTTGCTTTTGCACTTGGTCCTGAAAAATGCTCTCCTTTGTAGCATGTCCTTGGATGTCTTCAAGAGTGTTCTCCTTAGCATCAATGCTTCTCCATCTTGAACTGGGGCTACACTCCCAATTGGAAAGTTAACACTTTCATCTACCGCCTCTTCTTGCACATATTGAACACTCTTTTCATTCTTCCCATTACCCCCTGATGGTGAACCTTGCCTTTATGGACATTTGAATGCTGGGTGACCTATTTCATTACAGTGATAACATCTCCTAGTGAAAACATTAGAACCTCTACCACCTCCAAATCTGCCTCTAGTGGCTCTCCATCCACCCCTCAAATCAGACTACTCTTGTCCTTTACTAGTCTCTTCTTGATTCTCATTGGCTTGTCTTGTTGTAGGGGCTGATCCTCTTCCCCTCATGGACTTATCCTGTCTCC
Source organism: Cunninghamia lanceolata (assembly GCA_027924645.1). Taxonomy (NCBI): domain Eukaryota; kingdom Viridiplantae; phylum Streptophyta; class Pinopsida; order Cupressales; family Cupressaceae; genus Cunninghamia; species Cunninghamia lanceolata. The sequence goes on along the minus strand of BSBN01000828.1, from coordinate 14,200,488 downwards.
TTTTCATCTTCTCCTCAATCCTGATTGCCATTTGATAACATTCTTCTACACTCCTAGGGTTAGCCAAAACTAATTCATCTTGTATATTCAATCTCAAACCAGCCAAGTATCTAGCAACCTTTTCAACCTCATTCTCATGATGACCAGACCTCATACTTAATTTATAAGATTCCTCAGTATATGCTTTCACATCCATTTCCCTTTGTCTTAAAAATTGAAGCTTTTTAAACATTTGAACTTCATAATCCTTGGGTAAATATTTACCTTTGATTCTTTCTACCATCTTGTCTCATGAAGAAATCCTTGACTTTCCCTATTTTCTCCTCTCTGATTGTAAGTAATCCCACCATACCAAGGCATGACCTCCCAATTTGGTCTTTGTAATCTTTACCTTCTACTCCTCAAGGACTTCCTCACAGTCGAAATGATTATCTAATGCAGCAATCAAATCAAGTAACTCTTCCTCATTTAAACTTCCACCATACCTTGGAACATCAATCTTTACCTTAGGTTTATCATTCTTGACTGCCCTTAACAGTTTTCCAAATCTCTGATCTTCAGGATTTAGATCTTCATCTACATCTTCAAACTCTTCACCATCCTCTTCTTTTTCTGATTCACTTTCTTCCACTTCTCTTCTTTTGTTTGTCTCCAAGGCTGCAAGCCTAGCTTGAAGGGCTTCTGCAAGCTCTTGCATCTTCTTCATCTCTTTAGTATGCTTTTCCTTCATCTCTTGCAACTCTCTAGCAGTGCCAGCATTTTTTGGAGGCATCTTGCTAACTCATTTCTACAACTTCTCAGTTCTTCTACTTTTGCCTTCTCAATGACAGAACGAACACACAACTGCCCAGACCTTTTGCTGGGCTCTGATACCAATTTGATGCAGAGCCAACACTCTGTCATACAAACTGATCAGCAAGAGGATGATCCACGTCTTGGTGATTTACTTCTATCGGCAAGACCATATGCCATCGGCCAACCAAATACCCTTCACACTGAAGTCCTTTCTCATACTGATGTGTTTCTGACACCACTATCACTATGACTTCTTCCGTCGGTGTAACTCAAAACCCTTCCATCGATCTATATCTCTTCCTGATAAGCTTAATACCAAGCTTTGCCTTCGGCGAGACTCATTGCATCGATCAACCCAAAGTCTTTCATGCCGATGCGCTGATACAACTAATCTTGTATGTGCATAGCATGACCTGCTATCACTCGTGAGCTAATGTTCCTACCATGCTCACTGTTATGCCAAACACTTGTACATGCATAACATGACTTACGACCACTGGTCCTCTTTACCGATGCTACCGGTCAACTCTTGTATCTAACACAATGTATATGTGCAATGTATATTCTCAATATACATTTGAAACATACATTCAGAATATGCATTCGAAACATGCATTTAGAATATGCACTCGGTGAGATTGACCGTTGACTTCCCTTGTATCATATGAAATGCACATTCACCACATATAACCGCAATATTCACTTGTGAGATACACACGAACATACAACTGCGAGATACACATGAAATGACCCCCGACATACATTAGCGATATACACACAGAATGTATACCCGATGAAACAACACGAATCTTCACTGATCTGAACCTCTGCAAACACTGTAGCTTCACAGACCCGTTTCTCCAACAATCTAGCACATGACAAATGCTAGGATCTATCAATGCATCCTGTACGCGATCCTACAAACATAAATGAACCAAAAAAAAACACAAAAATGAATTGTACAGCCATTCCATCGATTTCGAAGAAATCTAACCAGTGGAATGGATTAAGAATCCATCTCGGCCACAAAACAATAAATCGATTGCACAAAGGAAACCTAACGAAATCGAATGATAAAAAGATACACAACACATAACTCATTTATTATGCTTTCTAGAAATGTACAAACACACAGATGCTCTGTTTCACAATTGCACAACTCAACTCTGTCTGATCTCTCTACAATGATTACAATCGATATGCTCTGGGCATTTATCTACTCACCATGAGTAGTACCAACTTGACTCCAAGCGGCTAGGAGATCAATCCAAGCGGCTGGGAGACAACTGTCTAACAACCTCCAACTACCTAACAACCTTTGTGATTACAAATTTGACAAGTGTCCCTTGGGACTTACAAAATGAACCTAGATACAAACTACAATGACATGCATTGGTCAAACAGACCTTATTACATGAATGGTCTTTTAGGACCTTATTAGAAACATCAAAATGACATTAAACACAACATGAAATTGAATGCCTCATGGGGGCCACTGTGGATTAGGTGCTCCTACACCATACACTGTAGCTAAATTCAATTGGAATGCATGGGGAAAGAAATAGGTCCTCTACTAACCCACCCACTTTGACCTATCTATGCTGTCAGTTAGGTCCCACAGGGTGAAGAACACAAAATATGGCTCTTGGCACCTTTACACTAAATGCCACTTAGGCATTTTTCAAGAATGCATCAGTCATTGGCACGGTCAAACAATGTTGAGTTGGTCAAAACCAAGATAGGTTATTGCAGGTCCAAAGAGATCATTCATAGGTTCCACTAAGTCTGAGAACTACTCCATCAAAGTTTGGCAATTTTTTTCTATTAGGTCTCTTAAGAGACTTTGCAAGTACACTGTAGCCCGATTTGATTGGGATGCATGGGGAATGAAATAGGGCCTCCACTAGCATAAACCCACCCACTCTAACTTGTCAGTACTATCAGTTAGGTCCCACAAGGTGTGGAATGCAAAATATGGCTCTTGGCACCTTTATAGTAAATGCCACTGAGGCATATTTCAAGAATGCATCTGTTAGCACAGTAAAAATTTGAAATTTTTACTATCTCCTCAATCCATCATATTTGAATAAATCCTAAAGAATATCCTAAAAAGACCATAATAAAAATTTTATATGTTTCACAAGGTGTCTATGGATGAGCAATGTCAAATTTCTTCCAAGCAAGTCCATCGGCAAGAGGTTGTGTTGCTTACACCGATACATGAGGAATCATTTGAAAAACAACCATTGGCGTGAGAATAGAGATCGGAAGAAGAATTATGGAAGTCACCGATGGAGTAAGTAACACCGATGACCTTACATCGGCGAGAGAGGCAAGTGGTCATACCGATCGGTATGACAGATATCTATCGGATGATTCTTTAAACGTTGCCCCGATGGTATATATCATACCGATGAAGTACTTCGGCAAGAGTTTCACCGAACATCCTGCGGGGGGTAACAAAACAAATAGCCATCGGCGAGAAGTAAACTATCGGGATAGGAAACAAGTAAGCCTCCGATGATTAGAGTCTTGGCGATAAGAGGGTTTTCGGCGAGACTCACAGTGATACACATCTATCGGGATAACTCGACATATCGGGGCAAAAGAATTAAGTCTTGCCGATTCACAAGTCACGGCGACCAAAAGGTGTCGGTGACACTTTGATATACTTTGCCCGATAGAGAATACAAAAGGGCCATCGGGAGGACGTTTTGGATCGGGATATCTTAAGAAAGTTATCCCGATAGTGTATGTTATTCCGATAAAGATAAAGTTCATGCATGAAGATGACTATCGGTGAAAAAAAAAAGATCGGGAGAACATGATTTTATTATCCCGATAGTATTAATCACTCCGATAAAATCATATCGGTGGGACTCGCTATATCGCAGAGAGATCTAAAACCCTTGGCGATGAAGGAAGTCATGCTGATGGTCGCGCCCACTTAAGGTATGACATTACATAGCGTCGGGAAAACAATTGGAGGAAATGGTCACCCTTGATATAATCACCAGGAGCGCAGTTGATCTTACTGATTCTCACCGTGAGCAGGAGTATTTAGATCATCTGGCAAAAGTCTATTTATGGCTAAATAGAGCCTAATTAAGCTTATGTAATTATTGTTTATGTTGGTTAAATTCCCAAGAGACTTATTGAAGAGTTGTATCTCTTCATGAAAATATCTATATAAGTTTAAACAATCGATGCTGAAAAATCATTAGCAGTAGGAGATATTCACATATACATAATATACAATATTCCAAAATGACTATGTTGCATATTTTATTTGAAGAAGAAGTTTGAAGTTCTCTGATTCAGTATTTCTACTTTGGTATCAGTTATTTGTTGAAATTATTCAATTGTGTGGCTGTCTCCATTTCTGCATTTCCCTGTTATTCAGATTAAGATATCAAGTATATATTTAATCTGTCAATACACATTTGTTGTATCTGTGTGATTAATTTGGTTGGTGTCCATCTGAGGAATTAAACCCTTCTGATTTATTCACAGTGGCCTGGAAGTAGTAAGTTGGGATTACTAAGTAGAGCCATATAATTAGGATTGCCATTCTGTCTCCAGTAAAATATTATCTGTTAATCTTGTCCATTCATTTCATTTGGTTCCTTCAAGTAAGGATTAAAATACCTTCTGGTGAATTATAAGATATCTGATTTTATTTGGTTGGATTATCAAGAAGAGTCTGTCAGTCATTTACTTGCACGTTTATACAAGCTATAAACCAAAACTGTGCCAAATAACTAGAATTATTACCATTAAGAAACTCCTGGTCTTAGTCCTTCAAATTGACTCTGTTACCCAACAAGGCACTAGTCTCATTCAACTCATTAATTAAAACCTTTTCCCTTGATATTGCTTATACAATTTCTGCAAATCACTTATTAAACATTACACATAGAATTAATTAGTCAGCTGTTTCATCTATTCTACATCCTATGCCATTGTAGATAGATATAGTTAGTCCATTCATCCACACTCAGACTGCTTTAATATTTCAAGGTTCACCCACCTAGGTGTAGCAGGACCTAAAGTGTAGGAAATCATCAAACCTTGAAGGTTGATTTCGTCAAGTTAGTTCAAAAACGTTGCAAATCCAAACATAGAGTCTGGCATCCTCTTAGGATTTGCAACCTGCATTTTTGAGACCTAATAGCATCTACCGTTGGCACAATCAAATGATGTTGAGTTGATCAAAACCAAGAGAAGTTATTGTGGAGGGACCTGACATCTAGTCATAGGTCCAAACAGATAATTCATAGGTACCACGAAGTTTGAAAACTACTCTGTCAAAGTCTGGCAATTTTTTGCTCTTGGGTCTCTTAAGAGACTTTTGATACACTATAACCTGATTCGATTGAGATGCATGGGGAAAGAAACAGGGCCTCCACTAGCATAAAGTCACCCACCCTGACCTGTCAATTATTTTAGTTAGGTACCACGAGGTGAAGAACGCAAAATATGGCTCTTGGCACCTTTACACTAAATGCCACTGAGGCATTTTTCAAGAATGCATTTGCCATTGGCACGGTCAAACAATGTTGAGTTGGTCAAAACTGAGAGAGGTTATTGTGGAGGGACCTGACATCCAGCCGCAGGTCCAAATGGATCATTCGTAGGTGCCATGAAGTATGAGAAATACTTCATCAAAGTTTGTCAATTTTTTGCTCTTAGGTCTCTTAAGAGACTTTGTCAGTACATTGTAGCCTAATTCGATTGGGACACATGGGGAATGAAATAGGGCCTCCACTAGCCTAAACTTGCCATCTTGACTTATTGACACCTTAAATTAGGTGCCACAAAGTCTGAGAAATACTCTGTTAAAGTCTGTCAATTTTTCACTCTTAGGTCTCTTAAGAGACTTTGCTAGTACACTATAGCCCGATTCGACTGGGATGCATGGGGAAAGAAACAGGGCCTCCATTAGCATAAAACCACCCACCTTGACTTGTCAGCATTGTTAGTTAGGTCCCATGGGGTGAAGAACACAAAATATGGCTCTTAGCACCTTTACACTAAATGCCATTGAGGCATTTTTCAAGAATGCATCTGCCGTTGGCAAGGTCAAACAATGTTGAGTTGGTCAAAACTGAGAGAGGTTATTGTGGAGGGACCTGACATCCAATAATAGGTCCAAATGGATTATTCATAGGTTCCACGAAGTCCAAGAACTACTCCATCAAAGTCTGGTAATTTTTGCTCTTATGTCTCTTAAGAGACTTTGTCAGTACACTGTAGCCTGATATGATTGGGACGCATGGGGAATGAAACAAGGCATCCACTAGCATAAACCCACCCACCTTGACCTATCGACATTGTCTGTTATGCCCCATGGGGAGAAGAACACAAATATGGCTCTTGGCATCTTTACACTAAATGCCACTGAGGCATTTTTCAAGAATGCATCTTTCGTTGGCACGGACAAACGATGTTGAGTTGATCAAAACCAAGAAAGGTTATTATGGAGGGACTTGACATCCAGTCATAGGTTCCATGAAGTCTGAGAACTACTATGTCAAAGTCTGGCAATTTTTTGCTCTTAGGTCTCCTAAGAGACTTTGCTAGTACAATGTAGCCCGATTCGATTAGGACACTTGTGGAATAAAACATGGCCTCCACTAGCATAAACCCACCCACCTTGACCTATCGACATTATCAGTTAGGTCCAAATGCAAATCATTCCAAGTGTATCTCTCTCCCTATGTAGTCATCTTCATCATTTGTAAGGGGAAAATGTTTACTCCCCCACAAACATTAGAACACACCGAGGACACAACTCATTCCCAATTCAAAGTTTGCAGCCACACTAGAGGTTATCTGATGTGGACCCTACATTGTCAGCAAATGAGTCTCTCTCCCTATGTCTCTCTCTTCCTCTCTACCTCATTATGCTCTTTCCATAACCCATATAAAAGGTAAAATGAGGGTATCCTAGACCTATAGACAATGAAATGATGATAGGAAAATCATGTTAAACATATAGAAGGTGAAATAAGGATATGTTAAACATAAAGAAGGTGAAATGATGATAGGAAAATCATGTTAAACATATAGAAGGTGAAATGAGGATATGTTATACATAAAGAAGGTGAAATGAGAATAAGTAAATCATGTCAAACATGTAGACGCAAGGAAAATGAGGATATGTAAAGTATGTAGACCATATATAAGGTGAAATGAGGATTATGAATCATGCCAAATGTACATCTCTCTCCCTATGTCTCCCTCTCTTCCTCGCTACCTCAGTTTACTCTTTCCATAACCCATATAGAAGGTGAAATGAGGGTATACTAGACCTATAGATGATGAAGTGATGATAGAAAAATCATGTTAAACATATAGAAGGTGAAATGAGGGTAAGCAAATAATGTCAAACATATAGAAGGTGAAATGAGGATACATTATACATGTAGAAGGTGAAATGAGGATAAGTGAATCATGTAAAACATGTGGACCTATGAAATGAGAATATGCAATGTAGGTAGACCATATAGAAGGTGAAATGAGGATATACGAATCACACTAAATGTACATCTCTCTCCCTATCTCTGTCTCTCTTCCTCTTTACCTCATTCTTCTCTTTCCATAACCCATATAGAAGGTGAAATGAGGGTATACTAGACCTATAGATGATGAAATGATGATAGGAAAATCATGTTAAACATATAGAAGGTGAAATGAGGATAAGCAATTAATGTCAAACATATAAAAGGTGAAATGAGGGTATGTTATATATATAGAAGGTGAAATGAGGGTAAGAAAATAATGTCAAATGTATAGAAGGTGAAATGAAGATACATTATACATATAGAAGGTGAAATGAGGATACATTATACATATAGAAGGTGAAATTGAGGATAAGCGAATTGTGTAAAACATGTGGACCTATGAAATGAGGCTATGCAAAGCATGTAGACCATATAGAAGGTGAAATGAGGATATGCAAATCATGCCAAATGTACATCTCTCTCACCATCTCTCTCTCTCTCTCTCTCTCTCTCTCTACCTCATTAGATGTTCTTTCCATAACCCATATAGAAGTCAAAATGAGGGTATGCTAGACCTACAGACTATGAAATGAGGATATGATATTGAAACATAGAGTATATATGTTATTGAAACATACTTCCATTTAAGATGTACACCTATTTACATTTCCAAATGCAATGGTTGTTGAATTTGGGTTGTGGATGACATGTCTTTGCATAAACTAGATAACGAAATGAGTAAACACACAAACATGTCTTTGCTCATTAATACAAAAATAACTCTTGGATTGAATGAAAAACATCATAAATTTTGTCATTTTTAACATGTATCTTGCATGTTTAACATGTAAGATGAGAAATTATCAATGATTATCATATCAAATCTAGTAATTTCTATATCAAATCTAGTAGTTTTAATATCATGATTATTTAGAGATGTATACAAAAAGAGTTCAGTACAACAAATATGTTAACTAATACTAAGCATCCATGTAATAATTTTGAACAAGAAATCAATCTATAACATGTTATTGATCATAACTCAACCATTGTAAATTGCTTATACATTAAACTTTTAAGTTTCAAAGTAGAAATACATGCACATAAGAAATTTAAATTATATTGTATATCAAGGTCTCACTAGTAGAAAAAAAAAATAAATGACTAAAAAAACTACCAAAAATTGGTCATGTGATCAATGGTTTGGTCACGTGACCATTGGTAGTTTATTGTCAGTCATTTATCTCGCGACCAAATTTATGATTAAACAAATTTTAGTCATTAATCTAGTCATCAATTTGGTAGTATTTAGTCATCAATTTGGTAGTTTATTTGGTAATTTGGTAGTATATTTGATAATTTGGTAGTATATTTGGTAATTGATTGTTGTTAACTGGTCATTGATCAATAAATGATTAAAAATTGTAGTCACTGCCAGTTCATTTGCATCTTTATTTTAAAAAAACTTAATCCATCTTTATTTTAAGAAAAACTTAGTCCACACAATCAAATTTTTAATTATAGTTTGATTAATAAACTTTTTATATTAAATTTTGATGAAACAAAAAGAACAATCCCCTTTACAACAAATCACTCACACCTCACAATCACTCACAAAATCCATAATACATGAAAACCTTTAAGGCATACTCTGCCTAAACACAATATTTTGCAGCACAAAGACTTTTAATTTTATTGATTTTCAAAACAGAAATACAAATATTCCATTTGAGAAGAACTCCTTCCTCAAGTCTAATTTTATTGATTTTTAAGACAGAAATACAGATATTCCATTTTAGAAGAACTCCTTCCTTAGGCCGAGCTCATGAGGGAGACGATATGACCCAAGAAACTCTTGCCTCTAGCGCTCAGCCTTCTCTCCTCGCTAAAATAGCCAGAGTCCGTTTCTTTTTCTTGGGGGCTCAAGGGTATCCATATTAGTTTTCACCTGCCCGACCATATAATCACACAGAGGAGAATTAAATACAGACATGCCTAGAGAAATAAGAAAGTGCATAGATTTTATCTACACATTTTCACCAATTAAGTGTTAATCTATTTCTTCTAAGACTTTTATGTATTTTAATTTCTTTTACCCCGAGTGCCCTATAAGGTATTTTGCAAACACCCAATTTACAAATAAATAAATCGTTATTATTATACACACCGGGCAATCAACAAATGAAACATGTCTTAAAAGCTTTGTGCATGCATTTTCAAATCTAGGGACATCACAAAAAGGACTGTCTTCCTTTCCACTACCGTATGCCTTGCAAGGTCCATTGAATGCTGTTAGTTATTTTTGAGGCCCAGAACCAAAGAGAAACACATCTTTCAACTTTTACATACCTTTCAATGGTCTAATAGAAATAGGAAATAACAACATATCAAAACCATCCTTGTTCATAGTGTACCACTTCTCCATACAGATGAATGAAAACCAAAAGTTGTATCCATTTTCAGATAGAATCCAAATATGAAACAATAATTATTGAAACAAAAAGATGTATTTTGTAAACACCCAATTTACAAATAAGTAAATTGTTATTATTATACACACCGAATAGTCAACAAATGAAACATAAATCAAGGAAATAGTTCTCCCTGTTAAAAAAAAATTAAGGAAAGAGGCAATGTAAATATCTTGCATTGAAATAAATTTTGGTATATTTTTTAAAAAGGAAGCAATGGGGTTTTCCCCGCAAGCCTGCACCATGTGCTTAGAGCTCCTTGCAGTGGCTGTGGGAATCCCTAAATTGAAGTAGATTTTTAGTTTGTGTGTTAAAAAAACAAAGAACTGATGCAGATACCTTTTAAAAAAAGAAGATTTCGTCCACTGCCTTGGATCGATTCCTTGGAAGGCGAATCTTCTATTTTATGTTTGCACTCCCTTCCAACTCGCCTCAAATCTTGCAATTTGATATGCTCGCCTAAGTTATTTGCTTTCAACCGTTTTCCCTTTCCTTTTCCTTTGAAAAAATATAAAATCAAAATCCCAGAGCATCCAACCGGGAACATTTAAATGACATGAGACTTTTTCTGACAAGATTTTTTTCCCAACGTGAGAACAACCGACGAGTTTAGAAAATCTTCCGGCATGAACTTTTTTACAGCATGACAAACATTTCCAGAAGGAAATAAAAATGAGATGAAATAAAATAAAAGCAATACCTTTCTCTTTTTTCTCATCTGGTGAGTGGGCGAGTGGTTTAAAGGGACGCTAGAGGGAGTGGAAGGCCAATCAATCATTCTCAGTGGTTGGTTTCTTCAATGGTCGCCATGGCTTATCAACAAATTAAGAGCTTAAGCTCACCCACATGCTGCACTACGATGAAATTTTAAGCGCCCTGCTTAGCTCCAATCATTCACAGCAAAAAATAGAGAAGCTAAAACGTTAGGGTTTTGAGCCTTTCTCAGTTAGGGTTTACCTTTATGGTGCCTTAAAATTTTAATTTTAATATTTTGGCACTCATAGTTTTTGGCAAAAATTTTAATTTTAACATTTTGGCGCTCATAGTTTTACCTTGTCTCCTCGATATGAAGTCTTATATTAATATTCTAATATTATATTCTAATATTATATTATAAATAAATATATTATAATATAAATATAATATAATATAATATAATATAAATATAAATATAATATTATAATATTAATATATAATATCATATAATATTAATATAATATAAATATAAATATAATATTATAATATTAATATATAATATTATATTATTATATAATATTAAATACATTATAATATAAATATAATAGTGTAATATTAATAATATAATATTATTATATAATATTATATAATATATAATAATAATAATAATATATCATATTATATTATAATAAATTATATAAATATAATATTGTAATATTAATAATATAATATTATATAATATATATAAAAATTACATATTATATTATATTATAATACAACCCACTTTTTTAATTATCCATTTTAATATCATATTGTCTAATTTTTATTTGTCTGATTAATGATTAATTATTTAGTTGTGTTTTTTGCCCGATGATCAAATTAGTCATTTATAGTTGTGTTGCAAAAAGTTTTGGTCACATGACCAAAAGTTTTGGTCACCTGGTCATTTATTTGCCATATTTCTACTAGTGTCTATATATATATATTAAAATCTAGTCCATTATGGTAGACATACAAAAAATTGGCAAATATGTCAACTCAAAACATTTTTCACAAAATGTGGCATATGCCATCTCAAAATCTATATACAATCTACATGCTAAATAGCTACATCAAATACTAAAGGTCCACTTCACCCTATGTCTCTAGAGAATCCTCAACCTATGATGGATCCTCAACAAGTGTCCTCTTCGTGCCATGATGTCTAGTAGGTGATGGATGCAAAGTTGACTGCATTAACAAGTCAAACCATAAATTTGATTAATTAGTTCAATGGTAAATATAAATAAGTTAGAGTTAGTAAATAGAATCTTATCTACTACAATTTAAAACTTTCATTTATTAACATACATACAAATCATTACAATCAACTATAAGACCTCTCTAAACTATCAATTATTTAGAAAAATTCAACTCAATTACCTCAACTGTTTCTTGTCGTTCAAAGAGTTGTTTTGCAAATAATTATCTCTTAAGATGATCTGGTGTCCTACTAAAGCATGATGGCAAAGGTGCCACATCACTCACTTTCTCAATTGGCTGCAAAATTAATATAACATTGAAATAAATTAATATATAATTAATAACAAAAAAGGAAATGCATACATTAAAAATGTTAGATGTGTTACACATAAACAATCTAGACTGCACTAAACAAAAACTTATCTACTAGAATTTAACAAGCACATACCACCAACGAGGCCTCCATCGATTGAGAGGGACTCATCATGGATGAACCAATTAATATTTCTTGTATAAAAAATGACAAGAATGTAAGACTCTATGTATACAAATAATCATAATAAATTTTAAATTAATAGATCAATTTAAAGAAAACAAAAAAAATGCTCACTAGCATTAGGGGAGAGGAGCTATTAGTCATTAGGGATAACTTTATGACCATGTAGAAGTTACATGGAATATTTTAGGACCTCTATTTTTTTAGAAATGTTATATGGACTCTTATCTATCTACAACTAAGGTTTAGAGGTGTGACTTATCATACAACTCTCCACATCAGCACATCTAGTGACAAGTGTCCTTAAAATGGATTTTTAAAGATTCAATGAAAATGAGCTATCATGGAATTTTTTTTACAACCTCTTACATTTCATGAGAAAATACAAGGTATTTATTGTACTCACCTTTTACATTTGTCATAGGATACACATATAATATGAAGTATTCCAATCCCTGTATATTGCCACCTCAGTAGTTCTACACATAATAATAGTATTTGTCTATATATTTGGAGTTTCTTCATTATAAATGGATCCTCAAATAGATTTTTATCTAGTAGGATGTTCCCCTAAAACCTCAAATTTATAGGAGGCACCAAAAAATACCACTTAGGTCTTGGGAAATAGAAAGACCACCATTTTCCACTCACGAATTTACTAATGACGGTGGTGGAGGTGAGCCAATTAAAGTTGTAGTTGAGGATGACGTAGGGTCACAAATGCATAGAGATTATTGGTAGAAGATGTGTCCCCACTATTATATCCATTAGATGTAGGTAGA